>CAKNXH010038151.1:481-12551 GCA_932178445.1 Andricus quercusramuli | reverse complement strand
CAACTTGTAAAGTTTTAGATATTTTTTCTTGCAGGGGAATCGGATGTCGTTTCATCACTGATTGTGGATTTACTGTTAGCATAAAATTTTCACATAACTTGTCCATTCGATCTAAAAACTGGTATAATAGGTGTTGCCCGTTTGCTATTAATACTTTAATTGGATTACCCGCGACTACGATTCGTTTGATTCCTGCAGCAATTTTAGGTTTCAATGGAAAAGAAACATGTGCTGGCTTAAGCTGTTTTCGGTTTACATCGTCTTTGAAACCTAATTTTATTTTAAGACGTTTGCATTTACCTTGTCCTTCAGAAAATACTTCAGGGAATTGCTTCTCTTTTTTCATGTCTAGACTTTCATTACTGTGCAGGACCTTTTTAATGTGTAACACTTCAATTGAAATGGCCAACAACCAAATTCTCTCAACCGTTGCCTTCCGAATAACATTGGGACATCATCTTTCATTATCTAACAATTAAGAAAATCCTGATTTCCTTTAAATTGAACTTTCAGATTTTGTAACATTCTTATTGGATGCAATTCGACTTTACCGTAACTTTTGAATTGCAAATAGGATTCTTGTAATTTACTCTTAGGAAAAAAATTATTTTTATCACTTACAGACCTTACGGTTTCAAAAGTACTAGAATCGACTTCCATGGTAACTATTTTATCATTTATTTTCACATTGATATACATTGGCTCTGCAGTTACTTTCATCTAAAAATTGAAAATTCTATTACATTCTCTGGTTACCAGAAGCGGCTTGACTTTTATGGAAAAAAATCATCGCCTGTATCTTCGTCACTGCGGAATCTCTCTGCATTGCAATGTTCTCAAATTATGTTTACAATCCTTCACAAAGTGATTATTATTCATGCCACAGCATAAACATAAGATTTCTGGCACTCTTTCTTCCTAGAACCTTCGCTGTCTTGTCGATTGGATTGTAGAGTCATAAGCCGACCCTCGGCTTATCTCTTGTTGATCATTTGTCCTCTCCTTGAACTTAATATTCTGTTTCCATTTCTTATCATCTGGGGTATCTGTATGTTTTGCATGACTCACAGCCGTTTCCCTCGTGGTTGCTAGTTTGGCCTCTTTATCAAAGGTTAGCTTTTCCTCACTGAATAAAGTTACTTTCGCTCCATGACCGCAAATCCCACACACGATTTGATCTCTATGCGCTGTACTTAAATCTGCAAAATTGAAATACAATGATAATTCTTTTAGTCTTGCAATAAATTCTGTGGCTGTTTCAGTAGGTGTCTGTTTTGCTTGTTGAAACATACATCTCTCCATATTTTCACAACGCTTGGGGTTGAGGTGATTTTTCATTGTCTCGACAATGAGCACACAAATCGCGAATTCGTTCATAAGTATCCGCACCCACTCTAGTTAGGAAAACTGGTACTTGTTTATTATCCGGTACATCGCTAACAACAAAATATAGTTTCATCCCTTCGATATACGTGTCCCAATCGTCTTTATCTACATTAAATTCAAATCTATCCATTTGTTTCGACACGTTGTAATTCAAAGATTCACTATTTTCGATTACACGCACCACTTTCTTCTCACTTCAGCTATTCGATTCGTCATTACTGTTGTGTCTTCAGATTCTTTTTTACATTCCAATTCTTTCCGTTTTTTCACGGTCGTATGCTACTAATACCTTTCGAAGTTCGACCACTGTTAACAATGAATCTAATTCATCACTCGTATACTCTTGAATCTTTGCTAATAACTGTTTCTTACGAAGCGCATAAATCCACGACAAACCTGTGCTTACTCCCGCATCGACACTTTAACTCGTTGCGCACCAATCATTGTAATACAATCAAATATACTTCACAAGTCACGCTCAAAATTAAAATTTAAAATTTGAAGATTTTTCGGGCTTCAATCGTGTGCGAAACTATGAATGTTGCCGACGTTTCGTGAACATTGCAGTTCGCTTCATCAGTTTCAGGTTATGTCGCTTTTACATATGTATTCTCTACGATGCCTGTGATTGGCCAGAGCGCCCCATGGTGGGGACTTACTGAACTTGATTGGCCAATCAAGTCTTTCTTTAAAAACCCGAGAGGACGGAAAGCCAAATCGGATTGTTATTATATCCATTGTCCCTATTGATGTTATTAGGGTGTTTCAAGATTTCGATTGCTTCTCTATGTTTTCTTGGAAAAATATTTTGCGTCTTTGCGATGACGGTGGTTTTGTCAAATAAAATGCTATGTCCTGTTTCGATATGATGATCAGCTACTGCTGATTGCGTGAAATGTTTTAGCCTGACTTTACTCTCATGTTCCTTTACACGTTGACTAACCGCCCTCCCGGATTATCGAATATAGACTTTGCCACGCGAACAAGAGATTTTATATTCTACCGGATCACTGAAAGGTTCCTTCTTATCTTTAGGGTTGTTTAGAAGTTGCCCTATTTTTGCAGGTGGCTTAAATATAGTTTGGATATTGTATTTTTTGAGAATTCTTCCTATTTGTTCTGTGATACCTCAAATGTAGGGTGAGATGGTGGTCCTTGTTCTCTCTCTTTCTTTAGTAGGTTGTGTTGACTTGTTTTCTTGAGTGTATTTTCTTGACGCTCTATTAATTTATTTGTGTAATCATTTTGTAGTAGGATTTGTTTGTGTAATTATTTTGTAGTAGGATTTGTTCACCATTTTGCAATGAATTTGTAAGTTATCTTTATCTGTTATGGAGAGAGCTCTGTATACAAGGGAATTGATGATCGATTGCTTTTGAGATGGGTGGTGGTGAGAGGAGGAATGCAGGCATCTGTTAGTATGCGTGGGTTCTCTGTAAATTTCATGTCCTAATGTGTTATCGGATCTTTTATAAACTAGTACGTCCAAGAAAGGTAATTTTCCGTTTTGATCAATTTCCATAGTGAACTGGATATCAGGTTGTATTTTATTGATGAAATCGACAAATTCGTTCAGTTCGTCTATTCCAATCAAATACAACCTAATATCCAGTTCACTATGGAAATTGAAAAAAACGGAAAATTACCTTTCTTGGACGTACTAGTTTATAAAAGATCCGATAACACATTAGGACATGAAATTTACAGAAAACCCACGCATACTAACAGACACCTGCATTCCTGCTCTCACCACCACCCATCTCAAAAGCAATCGGTCATCAATTCCCTTGTATACAGAGCGGTCTCTATAACAGATAAAGATAACTTACAGAAAGAATTACAAAATGTTAAACAAATCCTACTATAAAATGATTACACAAACAAACAAATTACTGAAGCATTAAGAAAATACACTCAAGAAAACAAGTCAACACAACCTACTACAGAAAGAGAGAGAAAAACGACAACCATCCCACCCTACATTTGAGGTCTCACAGAACAAATAGGAAGAATTCTCGAATAACACAATATCCGAACTATATTTAAGCCACCTGAAAAAATAGGACAACTTCTAAACAATCCTAAAGATAAGAAGAAACCTTTCAGTGATCCGGTAGTGTAAGAAATCCCTTGTTTGTGTGGCAAAGTCTATATTGGAGAAACCGGGAGGGCGGTTAGTCAACGTGTAAAGGAACATGAGAGTAATGTCAGGCTAAAACATTTCACGCAATCAGCAGTAGCTGAGCATCATATCGAAACAGGACATAGCATTTTATTTGACAAAACAACCGTCATCGCAAAGACGCACAATATTTTTCCAAGAAAACATAGAGAAGCAATCGAAATCTTAAAACAGCCTAATATCATCAATAGAGACAATGGATATAATCCAATCCGATTTGGCTTTCCGCCCTCCCGGGTTTTTAAAAAAAGGCTTGATTGGCCATCGCAGAGAATACATATGTAGAAACAACATAACCTGAAACTTCAGTTTCAGGTCAGCCCTGAAGAAGTGAACTGCAATGTTCACGAAACGTCGGCAACATTCATAGTTACGCACACGATTGAAACCCGAAAAATCTTTGAATTTTAAATTTTAAATTATTATAATGAATCTTCGTGAAAGTATTAAATCCATTATCAAGTCACGCGAAGTCTGAGGTTATAAAAATCGCAAAGGTTAAAAGTTCCGCTTAAGTTCGCGTCTCAGATCGCACTGTCCTATTTTCCTTGTCTCATCTCTGCGAGGGTGAAAACCAAAATCGCTTGATTCTTTGGTGTTGCCAAATAAAGAACAACATATAGAACTTAAGAGCTAGAAAGTACCAAGACTTGGAAGGGTCGCATAAGAAATGGTCGGATGGGACCATTGCTTCTTATTGGCACCACTTGATCCAAAATGATACAAAGGAATACAAGGCTGCTGAAAAAACCTTGTAAAAACATTAGATCAGAAAGGAAAGTCTTACGGAAAAACCATTTCCGAAGTAATCAGTAATAGTCCAAGAACTGGTGACAATTTCCGCCAAAAGGGACTATAAGTCTTAGTTTGTGGCGAATATATTAGGGAAATCAACCTTATTTCGAAACCCGTAAATTCCAGACGCCCTGCCTGGGGCGTTTGGACACCTGGGCCAGGTGAAAAAGTGCAAATTTGAAGTGATAGTATAAGAATCAATTTTCTTCTAGCATCGACTATTGATGCCCCAAGCTGATTGTTATGCTATATTATGCTGATTATAATAACATAAAGAATAGTATTCACAGATAACGTTCATGAAACGACAGACCGAAAATCCGGGGATAACACCTGGAAACTTAAGCTTGGAAATAAATTATGTAGCATGGGTTGGCACCCGGGGCAGCTTCTCCACCGGCTTCTACTTCGATGACCGGAGGCAACCGTAAAAGCGGCCCTGGTTACCCCTTATTGGCCCTTATTGGCACCCCTTGGCGCTTGGCACCCGGGGCGGACAGCCCCCCCCCTCCTTAAGCCGCCACTGGTTGACGGCAGTCGCCATCGTACGTTATCCCCTCCACTCAGTGTTTTCTCCCGACGCGGCTGTTCCGTCGTCCCTCGGTCACTGCTCTCAACCCCACTTTCGAGGAAAATTATTCATTTCCAAGCTTAATTAAATTAATTCAGGAATTTTTAGAAGAGGATGTGGGTAGGTGCAGAGGGGGGAAGCAAAGTTTGGGAGCCAAGTGCTCCGCATCCACTCGTGAAAAATCCCACGTTCTGGAGCCTCTGACCAGGGGTCTCCACAATCCACAGGTGAAGCGTGACCCAGGATTGCCCGACCTTTTTCAAGATCTACTCTTTTTTCGAAGGGAAACTGAGAGAAAATTTATGATCTGTCGGAAAAAATCCCAGTTGGAAGGGCTACGTTCTGAAATTTAAACCTGGAGGACCCTTTTTTAAGAGTACCAAAAGGCTCGAATATTTTGACAGTTATGGAACAAAGCTAAGTAGATCCGACCTATTGGCCTGGGATCGCCAGTAGGTTCTGGATCTGCCTTTGGAAACCCTTGCCTTATACTATGAGTATCACTTGAAAGTTCAAGTTTTTTCATTAATAATTAACGAGTCTGGCAGTAATTTATATCCGTGCTGTCGGTCTGGTGATTGAATAATAATAAATTCGGGGCATCAATAGTTGATCCTACAAGAAAATTGGCTCTTATACTATCACTTGGAATTTCCAATTTTTCACCTGGCACCGGGTTCCTAAACGCCCCACAGTGGACCTTTTTTAAAATTCTGTCTCAAAACCGGAGAACTTTGGATCGCAATGACCTAGATGGATATATTTTTTTAAATTAAAGAAAAAACCTTCCCGAATATAGAAAAAATGTAGAGAAAGTCAACTAAAAAATTGTTGACCTTGAATATCTGTGTTGAAGATGGAATTTTTGGCAAAAAAAAAACGTTTATTGAATACCAAAAACGCTTTGATTTTACATTTTATGTTCTATACATGTTTTTATGTAGATATTTGCATGCCCAATCCGAATCTGACATGTAAATCGTTGTAAGACAAAATCCAATATGGCGGAGCTAATATGGCAAACTAAAATTGTAAAAAGAAACACATTTGACTGAAATTTGCTACAAGGTGGTTTTTCAAGTCGCTGATTACAAATCCAAGGTCAAAATTAAAAAATTAAAAATCGCGGATCCAATATGGCGGACCAAAATTGTAAAAGGAAAGAAGATTTTAAAACAACAATATATATATATATATATATATCTTTTACTTCGGAAGACCTTAAGCTTTCACGTTTACCTAACCAGAATTTTCTGCGATTTTTTTGAACGAGTTGCGAGCGATCAAAGTGCGGGTCGCGTACTTTTGACGCCGACTTTAGGACTTATACTCCCACTTGGCGAAAAACGTCCACAGCTTTTAGACTATAACTGACGTGATTCTCAGGCCTTTTGGGCTGCTGTTAATAAATTTGACCTTAGACTAATTGCTATGAATCTCATAAATTTGGCCGAATGGAGCATGTATGTCAGCCATGTCTCCCCTTCTCGGTCTGTTGACTCAAACCTCACACTCACTGAAACAATCTGATCACGAGCGAGCAGTGGCGGACTGGCCATAGGTTGGGATGCGGGAAACCCCGCCGGCGCCCACCCTATCGGGCGCCCCCCCCCCCCCTATGGCATGTATATGTTAGACTCAAAGACCGAAAACGGCCAAAGACCGAAAAGTACGGCCAAACAGCGTTCTGGCCGTTGCACAAATGCCAGAACGCGTTGTGGCTGTTTTGAAAACGGCCAAAGACCGAAATAAACGACCAGAACTAGTTTTGGTCGTTTTCAGAGCGACCAGAACGCGTTCTGTCCCTTTTCAAACGACTAAAAACCGTTCTGCCTGGTAATTTTCAAAAGGGCTGACTCAAAACTGTTCTTTGAAGTAATCAAACTTTATACGACGCACAGTAGGAAACAAGACTTCTTTGGGACAAAAATCCGCCGACTTCTGAAATCTCGAACGAACAAAGTATTTTTTTTTCAATACTAAGAAAGGATGGTACTGTGATGGATTTATTATTTAATATAAAAAATGCAATTGTTTATATTTATATTATCTACAAACACCCGCCACCCCCTTTGAAACGTTAGAGTAACAATATAAAATGACCCTTCCCCACATAAGAATTGAGTTTGAATTCCAAATAAATTCAAATGAATTGCAAATATATTTGTACTTTTTGGTATTTCAAAACATTCTGCATTTAAAACAATTTTTTTTCTAAAATATGATACTGTGATGGCAAAAGTGAATAATCTTTACTCCATAAACAAGAACTGTTGATTATTGAAACAATATTCACTTCAAAAATCAGTGAAAATCATATGAAATTTAGCCTATTCACTGTAAAAAAAGTATCATTTCAAGGCTAGTTTCCGGTATTGAAACAGTCCTCCAAAAATATAGTCTCGAGTGGCTCTAATCTAATGCCACTTTATTTTGATGCCTTTAAACGACGCCTTTCACTGGATCTCCACTTTACACTCTCTCAAAATTTGTTAGTTTTCCTATTAAACAAGCTATTAGAAAAAACGATTGTTATATTAAAAATAGTTTAGATCTTATTGACAAAATAAAAAACTTTAATATACCTAATGATTATAAAATAGTTTCACTTGATGTTAAATCACTATTTACAAATATTCCGAAAGATTTAGTAATTAAATGTATCAAATTAAATTGGCGTAAAATGAGAAATCACACAAAACTACCAGTAAATGAATTTGTCAAATTAGTTGAATTTTGCATCGACAATTCATATTGTGTTTTCCAAAATGAATATTTTAAACAAATTTTTGGCACTCCAATGGGTTCCCCATTATCAGGAGTTATTGCTGACTTAGTTCTAGAAAAATTAGAAAAGTATGTTTTAAAAAAACTACCGTTTAAATACATCTTTTTCTATCGATATGTAGACGACTGTTTTACATGTGTACCGGAAAAAAACTTAGATCAACTGTTAACAGCTTTTAATGTTTATCATCCTAAATTACAGTTCACTATAGAAATAGAAGATCAAAATAAACTTAATTTTTTAGACATCACTTTCATTAAAGAAGATAACAAACTGATTACTAATTGGTATATTAAACCAACTAACCACGGAAGATATACCAATTTCAACTCTTATATGTGTATCAAAGATAAAATCTCAATGATTTATGGACTTGTGGATAGAGCAGTAAAATTGTCTGATCCAAAATTGATAGAAGAAAATTTAGATAAAGTCACTGAAACTTTAAAACAGAAGGACTATCCAGTCAGTTTCTTAAATAAATTTATCAATAAAAGGGTTGATTCCATTAACAGTATTAGGAACTATCAAAATAATAATGCACAAACGTTCGAATATGATAAAATTTTAGTACTACCTTTCGCTAAAGAACTTTCGAGATTCTATATGAATACTTTCAAAACCTTCAATATAAAAGTAGTCTTCAAATATTGAATGGATCAGTTTTAATGTTTCTCTAATAATAAAGATAGCACACCTTTTAATTTAAGAACACACGTTATCTATAGTATACCTTGTGAATGTAGGAGAGTTTATGTAGGACAAACAAAAAGATATATTAAGTCTAGAATTACGGAACATTCAAACGATTGTAAAAAAGACGATAGAGGTACAGCACTAGTTGCACATTCACGTGAATATGACCATAACTTTGATTTTTCAAAAACTAAGATTCTTAGCTAGGAAACTACACTGTCAAAACTATGGTTCCATTTTATTCCAGCATCATTTTTTAAGCGTCCTGTTATAATACCAAATCGTCTTTTTTTGAAGCCTTCGTTCGTGCTATTTTACTTTGCTAACTTGGAAAGTGGTACGTACTAGTGAACTGAAATAATGCACAGGGCAATTGTTTTAATTTCTTGCAACTTTATGCTTAAGAGAAACAGAAAACATTTGAAACAGAAAGAACTTGATTCTCACTTCGGTCCTGTTTCGATCCAAAAAAGTTGTACTAAAACTTCAAGAATGATGTTCGTGTTGTTGATCAGGGTAAAATTATTGAAGATGGTGTATATGGTTTTGATTTACTGATGTTCTAATTTATTCAAGCTTTCGCTCCATGACATGGAGCCTCCTCAGGAAAACATCTCCTCTCCTCTATAATTAATAACACTAGGTTTTTTAATGCCAACGTTTCTGAATTATATAAAATATTGAAAGATATTTTACTAATTTAAAAAATCTTACCACATTCCGAAGTCAGAAAATATTTTTTAAAGATATGGAGTACATATATCTGGATGATGTCAACAACATTTTACGTATCGATGTTTAAGAACAAAAAAAAAAGAAGAGAATATAAAAATATAAATTAAGAGTTTATCCTCTCCAGGAAAAATTTAAATTATTAATATTACATATCAAATTTAGAATTCTTGCTCCATTTTTTGTAACAATTCTCCTCTGATGGTCGAAGGAGAATTGACAGTTTATTAATATGGAGTATACCGTAGAATATACAATTCGCATGAAGAAGTATTATGTAGTATATAAAGCTATTATGGGTAATATACATGAGTTGATTGGAAAGGGGTCTATTAAAGATGGCGTTTGGAGCGAAAATTTGAAAATCATACAATTGCGATAAAGTGCATATATGTGTATATTACTAAACTATTGTTTAAAAATCATTGGTTGGTAAAATAAGACTTTGATAAATTTTGCTAATATGTTCTATATCTGATCTTTTGTTGACTGAATTAGTGTTTCTTACAATATGGAACATCTCTTTCAAGTTTCTCTTTCTTTTATTATACACTTTTTTGTTTTAGTTTTGGTTATTTCAAACTACAAAGCAAAACACATTTTTTTAATAAATCTTCACGAAGAGAGTAAAGCTAGTAATAAATCAGTGGAAATGTTATTCAATGTAACATTTATTGTTATATACTATATTTTTTGTATGATATATAGTATTGTGTACCCTATCTCAAACAGTATGCCTACTCCACACATATTTCATAAAGTATTAGGCAACTACAATTGTTCATTATGATAGTTTTGAAAATTTTGAGACAATTTTGTATTGATTAATATTGTAACTGTTTGTTTCGCGATCGTCCTTTGTTTGTCTTTCGGATTTTAATTTTGATAACCTGAAGTTGGCTTCTTCAAGACATCGATCGTTCCATACATCAGAACCGCGCGAAGGCGAAATTCAGACGTACGAAGGAAAAAGAAGACTACAGCATCGCTTGCTAATAGTGATGTGCTGGACTTGCATGTTGGTGGCGGAAGTGAGAACGTGGTTAGTGTCAGGTGGTGAGAGGATTTACGGAATTTGCGTGGTAGGTGTGAGTGGAGTGTAAGGGTGGAAGTGGAGCAGGTGAGTAGGGTTGTGTGGGGTGAATTGGGGAGATAAAAAGTAATATTGAGAGTGGGTGTGAGGCGGGATATAGCAAATTGGGAAAGTGAGGTTAGGTTAGCAAGGAATCGGGGAAATTTGTGGTCAGGAGTCTTGGGCCTGCGAGGGTCAAGGGTGGAGCTCGAAAATTTGGGGGGATGTTAAGTGAGGGAAAGGGGTGTCTGCAAGGGCTGTGAGGAATAGAAAAAAAAAAAAAAAAAAAAAAAAAAAAGGGAAATAAAGAAAAATTTGGCGGCAATAGACAGCATTCTGCAGAGACATCTGGCGGTAGCAGAGGGTACTGCATGGAGAGGTCCCAGTTACCGGCGGCAAAGCGGGAGGTTGGTAGTGAGAGTACTGGTAGTGACGGTGACGGGGAGAAAATTTTCCACGTGCCACGACAGCCAACAGAGCGTGGCTCAGTGTCTAGTAGCGCGTCAGGGAGTGGGAGAAAGCGGGACAGTGGGAACGAAGGAAGAGAGAAGGTGAGGGAGAGAACATCGAGCGTAAGTGACGGGGAGGATCTCTTGAAAAGGAAAAGAGACAGCCAAGAGAGTCCGGACAAAAGCGTGGTAGAGAGTCCGTTTAAAAAAAGCGGGAGAACCAGTAGGACACCCCCCCAAAAAATGGGGGAAAATGTGGAGAAGGAGACTCTCGGTATACTGATAAGCGAGATCAGGGGGCTGAGGGAGGAATTGAGAATTAGAGATGAGAAATGGGAAAAGGAGATGAAAGAGATGAGGGAGAGAGTAGGGTCGTTAGAGAGGGAAAGGAAAGAAAAAGAAATTAAAATAAAGCAGATGGAAGAGGAAAATAGGGTGTGGAAGGAAAGGACGGAAAAAAGGCTTGAGAAGATGGAGGGCAGGACGGAAATGGAAGGCGGAGGTGGGGGGAGCGAGATTAAAGGTATTTGGGAGAGGGTAGAAAATCTGATAGAAGAGAAAGTGGGAGAGCGTAGGAGTGAGAAGGAGGAGAGGGCGGATAGGGAAAGGTTAAGGGCAATGGAGTTGAGAATGGAGAGAAAAGAGAAGGCAGACAGGAGGAATAATATTGTAGTAAAAGGGTTGAAGCTAAAGAACGGGGAAGAAAGAGAGGGTGTGGAAGCGCTGCTACAGAGCATAGGGTGGGTCAAAGGCAGGGTAGGGAAAGTTAAGTTGGAGGGGAGAAAGGACAAGGAAGTGGCGGTTGTGGAGATGGAGAGCTGGGAAGAAAAGTTGGGGGTAATGAGAAATAAAAATAGGATACAGGATAGGAGAGTTTTCATCGATCACGATTTAACGAGAAAGGAAAGGGATTTGCAGAGAATGCTGAACGACAGGGCTAGAAGGGAGAAGAGTGAAGGGAGATCGGCGAAGGTAGGATATAGAAAAATAAAAATAGACGAGAAAATGTGGGTGTGGGATGAGGAGAAAGAGGTGTTGAAGGAGGTGCAGGTGAATTTGTTTCGTAGGCAGTAGGGGGGTGGGGGTAATGCAGGATAGAGGAGGATTGAAGGTGTTGTATTGGAACGTAGCAGGGATAAGGAAGAAGGATGAGGAGTTCTGGAGGTATGTACAAGAATTTGATGTTGTGGGACTGGTTGAGACGTGGGTAGAAAGAAAGGAATGGGACAGAATAGAGCCAAAACTGCCAAGGGGGTACAAGTGGAGACTCCAGGAGGCGGTCAGAGTGAAGAAAAAAGGAAGGGCTAGTGGGGGAATTATAACGGGGGTTAGAGATGGATTAGAGGAAGAAGTTCATGGAGAGAAAGAGAGGGAGGGAGTGCAAATGAGGGAAGTAAAA
>CAKNXH010038133.1:0-10053 GCA_932178445.1 Andricus quercusramuli | reverse complement strand
GCGGAATTTTCAACTAAAGAACATAAATTTTCAACAAAAAAATGAAATAGTTAAATTTGCAATAAAAAATAATTTTCAATGAAAAAAGCGTCTTTAATTCTAATTCTCGATATTTTTCAAATTTAAAAGGGAAAAAGGGTATTAGGTGAAAAAGGGAACATACAGCGATCGCTGTTAAATTTTCTATTATTTAAAATGTATGTTAAATTTCCTTTTTGTTTATTGGTTGGATATGGTTGTAAAATTTTCTGGGCAAGAAATATCGTTTTTTCGAAGTCTTACGCCACTGAGATTAGGGTAAACTACCGGGAAGGGCGGTTTCTCTAATGAATGGACATGTTCACATGTGGCTCGCAGCCGGTAGAGAACTAGCACTGCGTATTCTCAAGTTTCGTTGAAAATGACTCAGCCCCAGGGCTTTAAGTTTAAAGTGTTTAAACCTTCCTTTTCTATTTTGTAAGAACAGACTGTACTTTACTGAGCCCTAATTATGGTTTCAACTACATATCAAGGAAAGAAGATAAAATCTTTTGAATATCGAATTTAAAAGTTATATTGAATTTCGAAATTCCCTGACTTTTTCCTGACCAACTTTTCACTTTTCCTGACTTTTATACATTTTTCTATCAGGTATAAACCATATAGTTGATTTTCTAATCTGACAGATGAATTTTCAACCAAGCAAATTCATTTTCTACCAAAAAACACCAATTTTCATCAAAGCATATGAATTTTAAACCAAAACAGTTGAGTTTTTAGTTTAAAAAGATAAATTTTGAACCAAAAATGGAATAATTAAATTTTCAGTTAAAACAATCAATTTGCAACCACAACAAAAAGAAATTTTCAAAAAAATAATAGAATTTTCAACCAGACGTAGCTTCAACAAAGAAATTAATTCTGAAAGAAACCAGATTAATTCTTAAGCGGAAAAGAGACATTTTCAACTAAGGAAGATTTTTCAGTCAATAAAGAATTAAAATTGTATCCAAAATGTTGTATTTTCCAGTCAGAAGAAAAAAAAACTAATTTTCTACAATACAGTTTAGACATGAACACGAAAATATGAATTTTCAATCCAAAAATTACGAGTTATCAACAAAAATAGAATAGTTAAATTTTCAGTTAGTAGATAAATTAAAAAAAAAAAAAAAAAAAAAGTACTTTTCTGCCAAACAGATGAAAAACATGGATTAGTTAATATTTCAATTACAGAAACAATTTTTATTGAAAAAAAAACGAATTTTCAAGAAAATAGTTAAATTTTCAACCAAAGAAATGAATTTTCAACCAAAAAAGATTTTTCAGACGATGGAGAAAAAAAATTGTATCTAAAAAGTTGAATTTTCCAGCCAAAAAGACGAATTTTCTACAAAACATTTGAATTTTCAAATAAAAGATAAATTTTTAAGCAAAAATGGAATATTTACATTTTCAGTTGAAAAAATTAATTTTCAACTAAAAACAACGAGTTTTTAACGAAATAGTTGAATTTTCAAACAAATAAATGAATTTTCAACCAACAAGGTAAAGTTTCAACCAATAAGATTACTTCTCTACCAAAGATACAAATTGTCAACCGAAGACATGAATTTTTTACCAAATAATTGAAACAAATAATTTGTCAACTTAAAATAGAATAGTTGAATTTTCAAACACATAAAATGAATTTTAAAGAAATAGTTAAATTTTCAAACAAAGAAATTAATTTCCTACAAAACATTTGAATTTTCAAATCTCAAATGTGAATTTTCAACAAAAAAGTTCATTTTTTAACCAAATAGTTGAATTTTTAACCGAAAAAATTTAATTTCTACCAAAAAAGACAAGCTTTAACCAAATAGCAAAATTAATATTTCGATTAAAAAACAATTTTTAATTTAAAAAAAAATTTTTCAAGAAAATAGTTTAATTTTCAACCAAAGAAATGAATTTTCAACCAACGAAATGAATTTTCAACCAAGAAATATTTTTCAATCAACGAAGAAAAAAAATGTATCTAAAAAGTTGAATTTTCCAGCCAAAAAGACGAATTTTCTACAAAACATTTGAATTTTCAAACAAAAGATAAATTTTTAAGCAAAAATGGAATAGCTACATTTTTAAGCAAAAATGGAATGTTTAAATTTTCAAGCAAAAATGGAATATTTAAATTTTCAGTTTAAAACATTAATTTTCAACTAAAAACAACGAGTTTTCAAGGAAATAGTTGAATTTTCAAACAAATAAATGAATTTTCGACCAACAAGGTAAAGTTTCAACCGATAAGATTACTTTTCTACCAAAGATACAAATTCTCAACCGAAGACATGAATTTTTTACCAAATAATTGAATTTTTAATTGAAACAAATAATTTGTCAACTTAAAATAGAATAGTTGAATTCTCAAACGCATAAAATGAATTTTAAAAAAATAGTTAAATTTTCAAACAAAGAAATTAATTTTCTACAAAACATTTGAATTTTCAAATTACAAATGTGAATTTTTCAACCCAAAAACACGAATGTTCAACAAACAATGTTCAACGAATGTTCAAAACAAATCTTGAAAATAGGAGACTTTAGAAAACAAATCATGAAAACAGAGGAGTTCAGAGACCAAATCTTGAAAATAGGGCACTTTAGAGACCAAATCTTGAAAATATGGGACTTTAGGAAACAGATTTTGAAAAAAGGAGATTATAGGGACCATGTGTTGAAAATAGGGGACTTTCAGAAAGAAATCTTGATAATAAGGGAATTTAGAAACCAAACCTTGAAAATATGGGATTTTAGTCGCCTATTTATAACACTTGGTTCCTATAGTCACTATAGGAACCAAGTGTTAAAAATAGGCGACTTTAGAGACTAATTCTTTAAAACAGGGGACTTTAGGGGCCAAATCTTGAAAATAGGAGACTTTAGAAAACAAATCATGAAAACAGAGAAGTTCAGAGACCAAATCTTTAAAATAGGGCACTCTAGAGACCAAATCTTTAAAATATGGGACTTTGTAGACCCAATCTTGCAAATAGCGTATATTAGGAAACAAATCTTTAAAATAAGGGACGGCGGAAATAAATCTTGAAAATAGGAGACTCTCGGAAGCTGATGTTGAAAATAAGGGACTTTAGGCACTAAATATTGGAAAAAGGGAACTTTAGGAAACAAATCTTAAAAACAGGGAACTTTATACAAAATCTTGAAAATAAGGAACTTTAAAGACCAAATTTAAAAAATAGGGGACTTTAGGAAACAAATAATGAATATAGGGGAGATTAGAGACCAAATATTGAAAATAGGGCACTTTAGAGACCAAATTTTGAAATTAGGGGATTTTAGAGACCAAATCGTAAAAATAGTGCACTTTAGGCACCAAATCTTAAAAAATTGGGGTGCTTTTGGAAATAAATCTTGAAAATAAGGGACTTTAGAGACCAAATACTAAAAATAGGGGACTTTCGGAAGTAAATCGTTAAAATAAGGGTCTTAGATACCAAATCTTGGAGATTGGAGACTTTAGGAAACAAATCTTGAAAATAGGAGACTGTCGGAAGCTGATCTTGAAAATAAGGGACTTTAGGCACTAAATATTGGAAAAAGGGCACTTTAGGAAATAAATCTCAAAAACAGGGAACTTTATACAAAATCTTGAAAATAAGGGACTTTAGATACCAAATTTGAAAAATATGAGACTTTAGGAAATAAATCATGAATACAGGGGAGATTAGAGACCAAATATTGAAAATAGGGCACTTTAGAGACCAAATTTTGAAATTATGGGACTTTAGAGACCAAATCGTAAAAATAGTGGACTTTAGGCACCAAATCTTGAAAAATTGGGGGGCTTTTGGAAATAAATCTGGAAAATAAGGGACTTTGGGACTTTAGAGACCATATCCTAAAAATAGGGCATTTTAGAGACCAAATCTTGGAAATAGCGGACTTTAGGAAACAAATCTTGAAAAAAGTAGATTTCTGGAAGCAGATCTTGATAATAGGGAACTTTAAAGAACAACTGTGGAATTATGGGACTTAAGGGACCAAATGTTGAAAACAGGTCGGGACTTTAGGCACCAAATGTTGAAAAAAGAGGAATTTAAGAAACAAATCTTGAAAATAAAAGACTTTTGAGAATAAATCTTGAAAATAGGAGACTTTAGAAAATAAAACTTAAAAATAGGGGACCTTAAAGACCAAATCTTGAAAGTAGGAGACTTTAGAAAATAAAACTTAAGAATAGGGGACCTTACAGACCAAATCTTGGAAGTAGGAGACTTTAGAAAGCAGATTTTGAAAATAAGGGGCTTTAGAGACCGAATCTTAAAAATAGGGGACTTTCGGAAGTAAATCGTAAAAATAAAGGTCTTAGAATCTTAGATACCAAATCTTGAAGATTGGAGACTTTAGGAAACAGATCTTGAAAATAGGGCATTTTAGAGACCAAATTTTGAAATTAGAGGACTTTAAAGACCAAATCGTAAAAATATTGGACTTTAGGCACCAAATCTTAAAAAATTGGGGGGCTTTTGGAAATAAATCTTGAAAATAAGGGTCTTTAGAGACCAAATCCTAAAAATAGGGCATTTTAGAGACCAAATCTTGAAAATGTGGAACTTTAGGGACCACAGCTGAGTATAAGGGATACAGGGAGTGGTCTTTGAGGCCTGAAATATACTTAATAAAAATGAATTTGTGTGATAAGTTTTCGTGAGGAGACTCGTCTCGTTTTATTTTATATTTTCCATGTCATAAAAGTCGTGGGAGTATGACACTGGTATGTTCCACCGAGAACCAGTGATTTATTCTGTGTGATGACCAATGGACGCGATAGGATTTATCAAGTCGAGCAGAAACGTCCTGATAGACTGGAAGTGGAATCGGGGGAGTCAAAGGTTCATCACGCCTACCCTTTCCAGAGAAGCCAACGATGAATGGACCGCAGCTTCACCCTACCACGAGTATGAGTACAGAGTATGCAGATTAGAGCCCTTTATCTTTACACAATTTCATGAATAATCTTAGGTCACAATTTAGGTTGACACATTTCGACATTTCTGGACTTTTATTTAATCTTATTTTCCCCAGAATTTAAGAACATCAAGTTTTTTCTTTTATATAAAAAAAATGTTGAACTCAATTCACAATTTTGAAAGTAGTTTTAATTATATTCCTGAAAATAGATCTAAATTGAAAGTAAATCACAAAAGCTCTTTTTTTAATTTTCCAGAAAGAGAAGGGTGATAGGTACATACTGGATAATGCGTATTTTTTATAATAGGAATAAGAATAATGCACTCTGATAATTTTTTACGAGAAGTAATTTGGTATTACTTTTTGTGAAAAAGCATTGGAGTGGAAAATTCACAGCATTTCCCCATTTCCCCTCTTTCCCCCTTTTTCTCGTTTTTCCACTTAAATGAGAAATGATTTAATAAATAATGATATAGAATATAATAGAATCCAATAAGAAAATGCAACTATTTTTGGTTGAAAGTTAATTCTTTTTGTTTGGAATGTTTATTATTATATTGTTGATTGAGAAGTGACCTTTTTGGTCAAAGATTTAATTAACTTGTTGAAAATTCAACAATTTCGTTTTAAAGTAATTCTTTGTGGTTGATTTATTTTTCTGTTTCGTTTGAAAATTTGTCCCTTTGGTTTGAAAATTCATCTCTTTTGGTAGACATTTAATCTGTTTAGGTTGAGGATTCAACTATTTTGTTGAAAATTCGTCTTTTAGGATGAATTCAACTGTTTTTTATTTAAAATCAAAACCTCTTTTGGAATTAATAGCATCTACAACATTTTTCGTTGAGAATTCATCTTTTACGGTTGAACATTCAACTACTTGGCTAAAAATGGCACTATTTTGTGAAAAATTAATTTTATTCTTGTTGAAAATTCCTCATTCATTCATTTTTCTTAAAATGAACTATTTGCTTCAAAAATCGTATTTTTGGAGTCGAAATTTAGCTTTTTTGACAGAAATTCGATTTGTTTTAGTTCAGGATTCAACTATTTTGTTGAAAATTCTTTTTTTATGAATTCAACTATTTCTGATTTAAAACTAAAATATTTTTTAGATTTAATAACATGTATTAAATTTTTCTTTGAGAATTCATCATTTTTGTTTCAGAATTCAACTAAAATTCAACTAAAAAATCAGTTAGTCTTTCTGGGTTGAAAATTCATCTCTTTTGGTAGAACTTTATTTTTTATTTTGTTTGAGATCTCAATTACTTTGTTGAATTGTTGAAAATTTGTCTTTTTTGGATGAATTTATCTGTTTTTGATTTAAAAATAAATCCTTTTATTGTCTTAATAGTATTTATTACATTTTTCGTTGAGAATTCATCTTTTTCAGTTGAAAAATTAACTAATTGATTAAAAATTGAAATAGTTTGTTATAGATTCTTTTTGTTTTAGTCGAAGATTCATCATCCATTCTTTTTTTTTAATTGAACTATTTTGTTGAAAATTCGTCTTTTTGGGTTGGAAATTCATCTCTTTTGGTAGAACATTATTTTTTGTTTTGTTTGACATTTCAACTACTATGTCGAAAATTGGTCTTTTTTGGGTAAATTCAACTGTTTTTGATTTAAAAATAAAATCTTGTATTGTTTTAATAGTATTTATTATATTTTTTGTTGAGAAGACATCTTTTTCCAAAAAGATGAATTGAGATGAATTCCAAAGAGATGAATTTTCTACTAAAATTATGAATCTTTAACAAATAAAATGAATTTTTAAGAAAGTATTTCAACTCTCAACCGAGTAGTTGAATTGTAAACCTAAAAAGATGAGTTTCCAATAAAACGCATACATTTTTTACCAAATAGTAGAATTTCTAAACAAGAAAATATGAGATTTCAACCAAAAAATTCATTTTCAAAGAAATAGTAAAATTTTCAGTTAAAAAAATTAATTTTTATCCCTAAAAAAGGAAAATTAAAAAAAGTAGTTCAATTTTCAATCACAGATAAGTTTGGTACTAAAATTATGAATTTTTAAAAACAAAAAAATGCATTTTTAAGAAAGTATTTTAACTTTCAACGGAGGAGTCGAACTGTAAACCTAAAAAGATGAATTTTCAATTAAAAAATATGATAGTTTATATTTTAACAAAAAAAGATTTTAATTTTAAATAAAACACAATATAATTTAACCAAAAAAGATGAATTTGTATCAAAATAATTGGATAATTTTTTAACAAACAGGTGAATTTTTAATCAAAAATTTGATTTTCAACCAAAAAATGCCAGAAATGGAATAAATAAATTAGAAAAGCAAAATTTTTTGAAAACAGATGAATTTTCTACCAACTTGTCTAATTTTCAAGCCAAATAGATTAATTTTCTACAAAACAGTCGAATTTTCAACCCAAAAATATGAATTATCAACAAAAAATGTTTGATTTTCGACCAAATACTAAATTTTTCAACCAATTATGGAATTTTCAAGCCAAAAAGATGAATTTTCTACAAAACAGTTAAACTTTCAACCAAAAATAAAAAAATGTTCAAACAAAATTGAATTTTCAACTAAAATTAGGAAATCTTCAACCAAAAAAAATGAATTTTTAATAATGTTTTTCAACTCTCAACCAAGGAGTTGAATTTTCAAGTTAAAAAGAATAATTTTTAATTAAAAAAATGTATGCATGTCCCCAAATGTGCACATTCTTTCAGATTTTTTTTATGAATGTAAACACTATAATGGGAAAATATAAAAAAAGCGGAATTTATAGCCCCTCTGAAAAATTGTCTGAATCCGCCTTTGGGTACATTGGGAATTAAATTTAGATTCAACTTCCGATATAAGACCCCCCGATTTACGATATTCCTAGAACTGATGGCCTCCGCAGTTTCGAGATGAGAGGAACCGCGGGGCCGAAAGAGAGGACGTGCTCAGTCAGGCGTGACAAAAAGATCGAGGGTTGCACTGTCAACGCGTTAGTTGCGTCAGGTTGCGTCATGCGTCAAAATCCAACAGAAATGATTCATGTTGCCCTGCCTCTCTAAGCTGGATTCCCCCGATTTAAGATCAAGGCCAGGGCAAGCCATGTCCTAAGCCGGTCTTATATCGGGAGTTGAGTATATTTCTATAAAATACGTAATATAAAAAGTATTAATTACCAAGATTAAGGGTGAGATTGACGTGATTGGGATGCTGGATTCCATCCCACATGGTTGTAGATTGCCACCAGGTAGCATTATCGTTGTTATCGTGATCGGTGAGAAAAACTGCCGAATGGTCTCCAGCTCTACAGATTTCACAGGATT
The DNA here is from genome assembly GCA_932178445.1 of Andricus quercusramuli. Taxonomy (NCBI): domain Eukaryota; kingdom Metazoa; phylum Arthropoda; class Insecta; order Hymenoptera; family Cynipidae; genus Andricus; species Andricus quercusramuli. The sequence goes on along the minus strand of CAKNXH010038133.1, from coordinate 1,789 downwards.
TCTCGTTGTTCTGATTTTCATTATGCGTTTGCATACAATATTCTGTGACGCCTCCTTCTTCTCCACATGTGTTTGTGGCTTCCATAAGAACATTGAAAGCAGCATTTTCGAAGGGCGGGATACACCTCTGAAACACGTGAAAATCTACTACTCACTAATCTAGCTTGTTGGTGATGTTGAGATAAATGTTGCGTAAGCTACTTTTTTTGAGTAACTACTTACAGTTAAGTTACTTGCAACTGTAACTACTTACAGTTACGTTACTTGTAACTGTAACTATTTACAGTTACGTTATTTGTAAGTGTAACTACTTACAGTTACGTTACTTGTGACTGTAACCACTTACAGTTACGTTACTTGTAACTACTTACATTTTCGTTATTTGTAGCTGTAACTACTTACAGTTTCGTTACTTGTAACTGTAACTACTTACAGTTAGGTTACTTGTAACAGTTGTAACTGTAAGTGCTAACAATTACGTTACTTGCAACTGTAAATAAGGTATGTTAAGTTGACGTAACCACATGTTCGAATCCAATTAAAACCTATTTCATAATTAAGAGCTCATTTAGTGCTAATTTAATGCCCAATTGCCAAATTTAATGCTCCACTATTTTTCAAAAAACCCGTGGGTTATGCTAGCTTAACGTGAAGCTGACGTAACCACATGGTCGAATCGAGTTAAAACCTATTTCATAATTAAGAGCTCATTTAATGCTAATTTAGTGCCCTATTGCCAAATTCAAGGCCACACTGTTTTTTCTAAAAACCGTGGGTTACGCTGGCTTAACGTAAAGCTGACGTAACCACATGGTCGAATCGAGTTAAAACCTATACCATAATTAAGAGCTCATTTAGTGCTAATTTAATGCCCAGTTGCCAAATTCAATGCCCCAATATTCTTTTAAAAAACCGTGGATTACGCTAGCTTAACGTTAAGCTGACGTAACCACATGGTCGAATCGAGTTAAAACATATTTCATAATTAAGAGCTCATTTAATGCTAATTTAGTGCCCTATTGCCAAATTCAATGCCCCACTGTTTTTTCTAAAAACCGTGGGTTACGCTGGCTTAACGTTAAACTGACGAAACCGCACGTGAAAATAATAGTGAATCGAGCTCTGACCTATGGCATAATTAAGGGCTCATGTAAGGCCTTCCAGAACAACTAAAGTACATTTTTCAAAATCAACCAGTATCCCTTGAAAACGGCTCTTGCAAAAAAGTATGCAAAAATCGTAAAACTAACCATACAATAATTAAGGGCTAAAAGGAAAACCTTTTTTTTAAATTATTTTTTCTTCAAACAATTTGTTAAAAAGCTAGCCATAAACAATTTTTCTGTTTTATCTAATTTTATAAAGTAAAATTTTTATATGAATAGATATGAGAATTTCCTGTATTCTAAGACTATAAAAAGGACTCTTTATTTTATAGAACAAATTGAATTTGTTATTTATACTTTTATAGAGCACTCCCCCTCCTAGCCTCTCAATTTAGATTAAATAAAAATAAAAAAATCCTATCTGCTGCACAGACCAGACTATCGCCAAACGAATAGTGCTGTGTTTCGGGAAAGTAAATTAAATTAATTATTAAATTAAATTAATTAAATTAAAAAAGTAAAATTCTGGCCCTGGTAGCGTTCTGAACAAACTACTTTAACCATAACAGTTGGTGGCAAACTAATGAAAACAGATTTTCCCTATACAGGGTGTCCCAGACTCAAGTGTCCGGACTTATATAGCCATATAAAAATTAAAAAAATAAATAGAAAATTCCTTTTCC
>CAKNXH010038109.1:0-17852 GCA_932178445.1 Andricus quercusramuli | reverse complement strand
TTTTAAACGAAAAAAATATTAAATTTTAATAGAAAAAAAATTGATAGCATGACAGTTATTTTAATAAAAAATGAATTTGAATCTAAAATTATGAATCACCAACCAAGAAGGTTTATTTAGAGCAAAAAAAAAGCATTTTCAATCAAAACAAAGAATTTTCAACCGAAAAGTGGAATTTTCAATACAAAAGGAAGAAAGTTTTAACAGAATAGTTAAATTTTCAACAATAAATGAATCTTCAACTAAAAAAATGAATCTTCAAACAAGAAGTGTAATTTTCTGCAAAAAAAAAAAAATGTAACAAAGTACAAGAATTTTCAACTGAAAATTGGAATTTGCAACTAAAAAAGGTTAACTTGTCTTAAAAAAAGTATCTTCAAAAAAATAGTTGAATTTCCAACAAAAAAATAAATTTTTATCCTGAATGATGAATCTTCAAAAAAGAAGATTGAAATTGAAAAGTCGAATTTTCAACTAAAAGGATTGAATTCCAATTTAAAAAAAGAAGTCTCAATAAAATAGTTAAATTTGCAACAAAAAATAAATTTTCAACTAAACTAATGAACCTGTAAACAAGAAGAATTATTTTCTGCGAAAAAAAATTTATTTTTCGTTTTTGGATTCATTATTTTAGTTGAAAATCTATCCCTTTCGTTAAAAAATAAACTATTTTGTTGAAAAATTCTCTATTTTTCAAAGAAATAATTTTTTGAACTAAAAATGCAACTACTATTCCAATTTTAGTTAGAAATTGATATTCTTAGTTGAAAATTGGTCTTTTCCAGTAAATAATTCAACTATTGTTGAAATACCAAGTGTTAAATTATTTCTTGAGAATTCATCAATTTTGTTCAAAATGGAAATACTTGGTTCAAAATTAAATTTCTTTGTCAAAAATTCATTTTTTCTTGCTGAAGATTACTAATCGAAAATGGAACAGTTACATTTTCAGTTAAAAAAAAATTAATGGCCAACCTTATTTCTCAATCAAATAGTATAATCCCCAACCAAATAGATCAATTTTTCACTAAAAAGATGAATCTTTAACACAATAAATGAATTTTTCAAAAAGAATTCCAAGTTTAAACGAAAATGATGATTCTTTACCCAAAAAGATTAATTTTCTACTAGAAATGAAACAAATTTAATCAAAATAGTTAAATTTTGACCAAAAAGTACGACTTTTTAACAGAATGATCAAATTTTCAATCAAAAAGTAGACTTTCCCATTAAGCTACTAGAGAGACCGAGAGAAGAAGCTTTTCTCAGAAAATACAGGCATTATTATGCTAGATGGTACAAATTTTCTTGTTTTTTTATATAATTTTTTCAGCCAATTCTGTTTAATGGCTACGATATTCCCTTGAAATGGCAGCCATCTTTTATTTCCTCTACGTCTTGAAATCGTTTTCCTTTGAGAGGATCCTTCAATTGGGGACACAGAAATCACAGGGAGCAAGATTAGGGCTGTATGAGAGCTGCCAAGGTTGCGCAGGTGTTTGTGCAATTTCTGGTGAATCGCCAGAAATTGCTGAATGAGCTGCGACGAATGAGCATGTGCATTATCGTGGCGAAGGACAGATCAGTAGTGACTGCAGTCACCACTGATCGATGCTCATCCCCAAATCAAGGTTACTGTCTGGAAAGACCCAGTATAACTCTCATTCTTCATTTCTCTTATTATTCTGCCAAAATGAGAAATTCACCGAAATTTGAGAACAATTCAATAAAGATTCACAAAGATCTTCATGCCAGCCCCTAAAACGTCAAACAGCAGCTTCTCAATAAGAGGGGTCACGCGAAGGTGAAAGGTCGCGTGCATGTTGTAAGTACGCCCACTTCCCGGCCTAAAGAGGGAAATGTCACGATTTGACTGATAGGTCGCGGCTCCGCAATGGATCGCGTCGCACGAGCATCGGTAGAAGAAAAGAGGATTCAGCGGTACAGTCATAGGTTAAGCGTCGTGGCGTGCACATTCCCTCAGGCATGACTACCAACCGAAAGAATCGGGGTGAAAGTTGGCACCACCAAATAGAGAGTCCCCATTTTATCACGTCATCAAGGAAATAATTTAGTCAATTCCACCATTTGTCTTGTATTGAAACATAGCATCTTGCAAAAAAAAAAAAGTATTTCAGAAAAAGGATTCTTCTTCCTGACTCTAGTAGCTTAGTGATAGAGCAACTGACCGGCAATCAGTGGACCTGGCGTTCGAATCCCAGCGGAACGAAAGGAGCAGATCTCTTTTCTGAATTAATTTCATTTTGAAAATGAGTTTCGTTTTTTTTTGTCTTTGAAGCCACTTCCGATCTCTCTAGTAGCTTTTTTTATTTCCTCATTCTTTCCTTTTTTGCAGTATTCTTTTTTCCTCTATTTCAAGTTACATTCCCTTCTTTCGCTTCTTTCGATTAAATTCGAACTGATTTGATAGAACCCAATGACAAAAATCAACTAGCTTTGGCTAAAAGTACACTCAACTCCCGATATAAGATACCCCGATTTACGATATTCTTAGAACGAATGACCTCTGCAGTTTGGCGATGAGTTGAACCGAGGGACCGAAAAAAACACGTGCTTAGTCAAGCGTGACAATCAGCTCGAAACCCGCACTCGCAGACTTGGTTGCATCAGGTTGCGTCATGCGTCCAGATCCAAGAAAAGTGGTTCATGCGGCTCTGCCTGCTCACAATTCCTCCATGAAAATTGTTTCGAGAGTTAGTCATTCCTATGAATTTTCAAAATAACGTAGCAAAGAGTTATTGGAAAAACATTCTTTGTTCCACAAATTGCGCCTATTGTCTGAAAAATAGCTAAACTCTGAATTTTTCTGTCATCATAGAAAAGAGTCTTCGGAAAGACATTCTAAGTTGATTCTCCAAAAAACTGCAAAAAAACTCTAAATTTAGTTATAAAAATTGTTCAAATAATTAATAATTGTTGGGCAAGCATGGCTAGTCTTTATCTCATTCTATCCTAAGTCTATCAACGTCTATCAAAGTATCAACTTCGAATTATGTTAATTAAAAAAGTTTTACGATGAAAAACCGATTTTCAAATAAATAAATTACTATAATATCCCCCCTCTTTTATAAAATGTGATAATATTATAGGTCAATCGATTGGACTTGATTGGACACATATTTTCTGTTCTTGCATCAACTTCGAATTATGTTAATGGAAAAAGTTTTACTATGAAAAACCGTATTTTCGAACATTATTAATTACCATAGCTTCCTTACTCTTCATTAAAATATATTAATATCATAGGTCAATCAGCTCCACTTGAATCAACACATCTTTTCTGTTCTTACATCAACTTTGAATCGTGTTGAGGAAAAAAGTGTAACTATAAAAAACCATTATTCAAAAGATGTGAATTGCCATAACTTCCCTACTCTTTGATGAAATGTGATAATAATATAGGTCAATCGATTGGTCTCGAACCAAGGAATCTTTTATATTCTTGCATCGGCTTTGAATTATGTTAACGAAAAAAGTACCACTATAAAAAACCGCATTTCCAAATATTATTTATTACAATAGCTTCCTCACTCTTCAATAAAAAATAATATTATTATAGGTCAATCAATTCGATTGGAATCAACACACCTTTCTGTTCGCGCATCAACTTTGAATTATCTCAATGAAAAAAGTTTTGCGATGAGAAACCGATTTTCAAAATATATAAATTACCATTATTTCCCTACTCTGTCATAAAATGTTATTATATTATAGGTCAATCGATTCGAGTTGAATAAACACATCTTCTCTGTTCCTGCATTAACCTTGAATTGTGTTGATGAAAAAAGTTTCACTTTAAAAAACCAATATTCAAAAGATGTGAATTACCATAACTTCCCTATTCTTTGATGAAAAGTATTGATAATATAGGTCAATCGATTGGTCTCGAACCAAGGAATCTTTTATATTCTTGCATCAACTTTAAATTATGTTTATGAAAAAAGTTGTACTACAAAAAACCGATTTTTAAGATATACATATAAATTACCATAATTTCCCTACTCTTTCATGAAATGTGATGATATTATAGGTCAATCGATTCGACTTGAATAAACACATCTTTTCTGTTCCTGCATCAACTTTGAACTATGTTAATGAAAAAAGTTTTACTATAAAAAACCGTATTTCCAAATATTATGCATAACCATAGCTTCCTTACTCATCGATAAAAAATAATATTATTGTAGGTCAATCGATTCGATTCGAATAAACACACCTTTCTTTTCGCGCATCAACTTTGAATTATGTTAATCAAAAAAGGTGCACTATACAAAACCGAATTTCAAAGTATACCCTACTCTTAAATGAAATTCAATAACATTATAGGTCAATCGATTCGTCTTGAATCAAGAAATCTTTTTCATTCTTGCATCAACTTCAAATTATGTTGATGTGAAAAGTTGTACTATACAAAACCGATTTTCAAAATATATAAATTACAATTATTTCCCTACTCTTCAATGAAATGTAGTAATATTATAGGTCAATCGATTCGTCTCGAACCAACGCATCTTGTCTGTTTTTCCCTCAACTTTGAATTATGTTAATGAAAAAAGTTGTACTATGAAAACCCGATTTTCAAAATATATAAATTACCATAACTTCCCTACTTTTGAATAAAATTCAATAACATTATAGGTCAATCAATTCATCTCGAATCAAGGAATTTTTTTCATTGTTGCATCAACTTCAAATTATGTTGATGAAAAAAGTTGTACTACAGAAAACCGATTTTCAAAATATATAAATTACCATAATTTCCCTACTTTCTCATGGAATGTAGTAATATTATAGGTCAATCGATTCCTCTCGATTCAACGCATCTTTTCTGTTGTTCCCTCAACTTTGAATTATGTTGAAGAAAAATGTTTTACTATAAAAAACCATATTTTCAAATATCATTCATTACCATAGCTTCTTTACTCTTCAATAAAATGTATCAATATTATAGGTCAATCGATTCCACTTGAATCAACACATCTTTTCTGTTCTTGCCTCAACTTTGAATTATGTCAATGAAAGAAGTTTTACTATAAAAAACCGCATTTTAAAATTTTATTAATTACCGTAGCCTGCTTATTTTCTAATAAAATGTATTGAAATTGTAGGTCAATCGATTCGCCTCTAACCAAGGAATCCTTTATATTCTTGAATCAACCTTGACTTATGTTGCAGAATAATGTTTTATTATAAAGGACCGTATTTTCAAATATGTATGCATTACCATAGATTCCTTACACTTTAACAAAATGTATTAATATTACAGGTCAAACGATTCGACTCGAATCAACACATATTTCCCGTTCTTGCATCAACTTTGAATTAATTTTATGAAAGAAGTTGTACCATACCAAACCGAATTTAAAAAAATATAAATCACCATAACTTCCCTACTCTTAAATAAAATGTACTAACATTATAGGTCAATCGATTCTCCTCGAATCAAGGAATCCTGTTCATTGTTGCTTCAACTTCAAATTATGTTGAAGAAAAAAGTTTAACTATACAAAGCAGTATTTTCAAATATTGTTCATCACCACAGATTCCTTACTCTTCAATAAAATGTTACAATTTTGTAGGTCAATCGGCTCTAGTCGAATCAACACATCTTTTCCGTTATTGCATCAACTTCAAATTATGTTCAAGAAAAAAGTTTTACCACAAAAAACCGCATTTGCAAATGTAATGCATTACCATAGCTTCCTTACTCTTCAATGAGGTGTATTAATATTATAGGTCAATCAATTCGACTCAAAGTAAAGCATCTTTTCTTTTCTTGCTACAACTTTGAATTATGTTAATGAAAAAAGTTGCACTATACAAAACCGATTTTCAAAATATATAAATTACCATAACTTCCCTAATTCTTAATTAAATGTGATAATATTATAGGTCAATCAATTCATCTCAAACCAAGAAATCTTTTATATTCTTGCACCAACTTTGAATTATATTGAAAAAGAAAGTTTCACTATGAAAAACTGTATTTGAAAATATTATGGATTACCATAGCTTCCTTACTCTTCAATAGAATGTATCTAAATTTTAGGTCAATCGATTCGACTCAAAACAATACATATTTTCTTTTCTTGCATCAACTTTGAGATATGTCAATGAAAAAAGTTTTACTATAAAAACCGATTCTCAAAATATATATTATTACCATAACTTCCCTACTCTTCAATGAAATATAAAGATATGATAAGTCAATCGATTCGGCTCAAACCATGAAATCTTCTTTATTCTCGCATCACTTCGAATTATGCTAAAGAAAAAAGTTTTATTATAAAAACCGATTCTCAAAATATAATTGAGTTTGCTTAGAACATTGCATTGTACATTTTTAAATTGAGGAAGTTTTAATGGAATGAATTTGAAATTTTTTTTAAATGCTACCATTACAAAGCTTCCTCTATGAGGAAGCAAAAGAGAAAGAAGAAAAGACGAAAGATAGAGAAGGAGATTGAAAAAGATTGAAATTTGTAATTGTTGGATAGACTGAAGGATAAAAAAAATAAGAGTCATCGGTCAGGAAAGGTAGATAAAGACATAGAAAATCATTGGGATTGAGGATTGGAAAAGATGATATTCCAGGGATGCAAAAATACCAATTGAAAGTGATAGAATTGGCGATCTAGCGAGATCATTGAGGCCCGTAACGACGCAGCGACGCTGACGAGACCTGAAAAGCCGACCGTGGCTAACTGCGGTAGTCCAACGGCGGTAATTAACTTTGATCTTAACTTCCTTGACCTTGGTCATTTTCTTCTTCTTCTCCCACCTCCCTCTCCGATCTCGTCTCTTATTTGCTTTCTACCACATTCCATCCTGTTCATTCTCACTGGCCGATCGGTAGTAAGCACGATCGTAACGTCGAGTAGTCCGAGTACACGCCTCAGTGTGTTTAACCGTGAAATCGATGAAATATGGGAACCTTCGGCCTTAAAACGATATTGCGAGTAACTGTGACCAGCCGAGATTATGTTTTGCGAATCATCAGGGAAGATGATCAAATGTTTAGTAACGGAACCTCTTCACAATATTATTCTATTTATACTCTCATCTAGAATAATTGCAAAAAGGACGAGGGCAACATGTGGTTTTTCTTGGCTAAAGATAGAACTGGGAAGCTATTAAAGACAAACTTATTTACAAATGTATCCACCATGTTCCTCAACCACACACTTGACCACGAAAAATTAATTGACCACTCCTTCTAGACACACTCTTAACCACGCCCTTTTTCCTAATCCACTTTATTTTCACATGAACACGTATTTTGTCAATTGATAACCTCAGGCACACCCTCTTCCACGCCTCTTTTAGTTTACCACGCCCACTTTCTCCAACCGCTCTAATTTTTCTTCACCACCCTTATTGACAACATGTCCATTTTTATTAGGTAATTTATTTTGTCATGAATATTTTCCTTTTAGAAACCTTCAATCACGCCCATTTTCCTTAACCACACCTTAACCAAGTCCAGTTTCTTTGAGAACACTTATTTTTCTTAGCCTATCTATTTTTTCTTAAAAATATATATTCAAGCAATTTCTCTACGTTAACCCATTTTCTTTTAGGACACCAGTTTTCATTATCAATTTATAATAATATTTCTTGGAACGCGTGCTTTTTTAATTGCACCTGGACACGCCTATTGTCACGCCCATTTCCCATGAATACGCCCATTTCCCATGAACACGCCCAGTTTCTATGAACACGCCTTTTTTCCATGAACACGCCCATTTTCTGTAACCACACTACTACTTCTTCACCATGCTTCATCTACTTGACCATGTCCATTTTCTTTTGAAGCGATTATTTTTCCTAATCCCTCTTTTTCTTGTACACATGTCTCTAATCTCTTTCCAAAGAAACACACAATTACTGATCAATTTTTGCTAACAACAATTATTTTCTTTGGTCACGATATTTTTTCTTCGCCACACCCATTTTTCCTGACCACGCCTTTTTTCTTCAGTTACGCCCATTTCTCTCTGCAACGCTTATTTTTATTTGGCTTTTCCAAATGTATTTTATTTAAACCTCAATCACGCCTATTTTTTAAATACGCTCATTTTCCTTGTCCACTCTAGTTTTCTTCAAACACGCCTTTTGTCAACAAATCTCTTCAGTGCACTCTGTTTCACCTTCATTTTTTATGACCACGCTCACTTTTCACGACGCTAATTTCTTCTTATACACTTATTTTATTTGACCATGGTCATTTTCTCCAGAAACGCTCAGTTTTCTTAACCAGTCTTTTTTTTCTTACACACTTCATCAATCTCCTCGTCCACACCCTTATTTAGCCCTATTTTACTAGCCACACCTATTTCCTTTAACCACCTACATTTCTCTAATGTCTATTTCAATTTAAGAATTTCATTTTCCTTATCCACGCCTTAGAAACGCCTACTTTTATGCCTATTTCCCTTGACCACGCCCATTTGCATAAATAACGCTCTTTTTTCTTCTCCACGCCTAATTAAATTTATTATTTCCATTTTCTTTAATCACGCTCCTTTTCCTTATCTTTCCTACTTTTCTTTGAAAAAGTATTTTGTCAACTAATATTTCACACAGACCCTCATATACCCGTGTTTTCCATTACCACGCCCAATTTCTTCAAATAAAGTCTATTTTCTTCATGACGCTTCTTAGGTACATCCATTTTTCCCAACCTCACCTAGTTTCTCTGGCCACTACAATTTTCCTTCTCCTTTTTGCGTTAAACACATCTTTCTTTCTTCAATCACACCCATTTTTCTTCTCCGCCCCTTATTTGAATTTATCATATCCATCCAATTGGAGACTCAATCACGCCCGCTTTCCGTAAGCATACCTGTTTTCATCAACCTTGTCCATTTTTCTTTTCTACGTTCAATAATTACAACACTTATTTTTTTCATCCACGATATTTTTTCTCTGCTATGCCCATTTTCCTTGGCCACACCCATTTCCATCAACCACGCTTATTTTCTTTAGTCACGCCCATTTATCGTCACAACGCTTATTTTTGTTTGACTTGTCCATTTTCTTTAAAAACTATCCATTTCTTTAGTTTTTTTTGTACTGACATATTTTTCAATCACTTTCCCAAGCCAGAGCTCATTCAGGCCTATTTTCAGACTTATTTTCTTTGGTCACGCCCACTTTTTGGGCCACACCTATTTTACTTTGCAATGTCTATTTTTCATATCCAACACCAGATTTTCATAACCTCTCCCCATAGATATACCCTCATTGACCCTCATTTGCCTCATACACATCTTTTTTCTTCATTCACAAACACTTAACTTTTCCAATCCCTATTTCACTATATTACGTTCATTCCATTTATAGCAAAATCACGCCCACTTTCCGTAAGCACACCTGTTTCCTTTAACAATGCGCATTTTTCTTTTCCACGCCTAATAATTGTCTCTTTTGTAATGTGATCATCCAATCAAATATTTCCAGTCGTATCCAATTAAAAATGCCAGAAAGGTGTACGAAAGAAACACACCTATAAATTCAAGATTTTAGCATTCGCGCTTCGCTTATGGTCAGTCTCTATTGCAGAGGTTCAGGGACGCTCATTGTCAATCGCAAAAGAAAGTCAAGGTAGCTGTCATTGTGTGGAAATGATTAGCTGGAAGCGAGTCTCTCATTCCGATCACTTTGTACGTCGTACAACTGTCATGCATGGTAAATTGGTAGTGCAGTCCTTGTACCAGGTGGAGTCGTTTCCGCTGTGTCCTTCGCGATGCCTTACACGAGGAAGAGACAGTATGATTAGAGATTCGCGGTTAATTGACCGATGTGCCTAATTAATTAGGTGCTATCATGCGCGATACCATATTTGCTTAATTACACTAAAGGTCGGCTGTTAACGAATGTCTCGCATCCGATAAACACTGCGCCAAACACTGGAACATGAGCTATCATCAAAACAATTTTAATCGCATTGCACAATTTATTGTTAATCAACAAAATTGATTTTTCGTTTTTTTTTAATAGGAGAAGATGCTTTAATTTATTTCATAAGGTGTGGCTAAAAAGCAAAGTCAAGAAGTATGGGCGTGTCAAAATCAATGGGTTAGGGGTGTGGCCAATAAAAGTAGGCGTGTTCAATAAAAGTAGGCGTGGCGAATAAAATTGGACGTGCTAAAAGGCCGTTGAAAATGGAAGTAGACATGAAAAAAGGGCGTGTATAAAGAAGTTGTAAAAGAAAATCATTAATAGCACAATTATGTTCCTTACTCTTTACATTGAATGCTCATCCCCTCTCCCTTCTCTTCTTTTCGACCCATTTCTCTTGATTATCATTACCAAAGATATCCTCAAAAACTGAATCACGAGAAGAATAAAATTGGTCTTCGTCCCGTATAAAATGTTCTTGATGAATAGGATTCTTTTTTTTGTTTATTTTCGATAGAAAGGAATACTGTATCTAATTAATTTCATAAGGTGTGGCTTTGAAATGAAGTAAAGCAAAATATGCGCATCTAAATAAATGTGTAAGGGGCGTGGTCGAGGAAAGTGGACGTGGTCAATAAAAGTGGGCGTGTAAAGAGCCGTTGAAAATGAAAGTGGACATGAAAAAAGAGCGTGTATTAAGAAGTTGTGAAAAAAAACCATCGATAGTAAAATTCCCGTATGAAATATTCTTAATTGATATGATTAATTTTTTTGCTAATTTTTGCTAGAAAGGAATACCGTATCTAATTTCATTTCATAAGGTGTGGCTTAAAAATGAAGTGAAGTAGAATGGGCGTATCCTAATGAATGTGTGAGGGGCGTGGTCGAGAAAAATAGGCGTGGTAAAGGAGTGTTGCCAATGGGTGTTAAAAATTAAAGTGGGTGTGAAGGATGGGCGTGTATAAAGAAGATATCTTCAAAAACTGAATGAGAAGAAGAATAAAATCAGTGTTCGTGCTGTACGACATATTCCTAATCGATCGGACTAATTTTTTGTTTATTCTTAATTAGTAAGATGCGATAATGTAATTTATTTCATTAGGTGTAGATGAAAGACGGAATGAAGATAAATGGTCGTATCTTAATGTGTGGGTAAGGGCGTGGTCAAGAAACGTAGAAGTTGTCAAGGGTGTTGAAAATGAAAGTGGGCGTGAAGAAAGGGTGTGAATAAAGAAGATGTACAAGGACAATTATTGATAGTAGAAATCTGACCTCTTTTTTATCTTGAAAATTCATCCCCTCTCTCTTATCCTCTTATAAGAGTATAAGTAAGGGGCGTGGCCAATAAAAGAAGGCGTATTGCAGAGATGTTGGCAATGGGCGTTAAAAATGGAAGTGGGCATAGAAAAGGGGGGTGGCTTTCTGCATTGAGGAAAACTCAATTTTCAATACACAATACAAATGTCTCATTAATATTTATTTTTCCAGTTTCCATGTTCATTTTTTTTAAGGTCATATAGATGTAATCTTGCCATGATTTTTGAGAAAATAAAAAAAAATTTCAAAGATATGATGAAGAGTATGAAGTCGAGTATGGTAAAGAGTGAGGTTAGCTAAAGTACGAAGTAAAGTGGGCTAGGGTACGGTTTCATATCAGCCAGAAAACGGGGTGAAGACGGTTAGGGTATGAGAAAAATTCGACTAGGGTACGTGGTGAAGTGGCGTAGGATAAGGGGTGAGGTCGGCTAAGGTATGAAGTAAAGTGTGCTAGGTCACAAGTAAAGTTCGTCTAGGAGACGGGATCAAGTCGGCTAGGGTATGGGAAAAAGTAGGCTGGAGTATGGGAAAAGTGGGCTAGGGTACAGGGTGAAGTAAGCGAGGATACCTGTTTAAGTCGGGTGATGTACGAGGTAAAGTCGGCAAGGACACGAGGTAAATTTGAGTGGGATACGAAGTAAAGTGGGCTAGGATATAAAGTAATGTTGACTAGGGCACGAAGTAAAGTCGGCTAGCACACGAAGTAAAGTCGGATAGGGTACAGAGTAAAGACGACTAGGGTAAGGGATAAGGTTGGCTACGTTACGGAGTAAAGTGGGCTGGAGTAGGGTTAACGTCAGCCAGAAAACAGGCTAAAGTCAGCTAGGGTACGGGAAAAAGTCTGCTTGAGTAGAGGGTGAAGTCGGCTAGGGTACGCGGCATGGTCGTCAAGGATACGTTCTGATGTCTTGTAGAGTACGAAGTAAAGTGGGCTAGGATACGGGTTAATGCCAGCTATGTACGGCGTAAAGGCGATTGAGGTATGAGGTGAAGTCAGTAAGGATAGGGGGTAAAGTCGTTCACAGAACGGTGTAAAGTGGGCTGGAAACGGGTTTTTTCGCCTAGGAGACCGATTGATGCCAGTTAGGGTATAAAGTAAAGTGGGTTAAGCTCCGGGGTAAAGTCAGCTACGGTACGAATTAAAGTCGGCTAGGCTAGGGCGTGACATAAGGGTAGACTAGAGGCTAAAGTTCTCTAGTTTACATGTTAATATCGGCTAGAAGACGAGGTAAAGTGGGCTATGGTATCGGAAAATGTCGGCTAGGGTACGGGGTAAACGCGGCTAGTGTATAGGGAAAACTACAGTCGGTTGGGTTACAAGGTGAAGTCGTTTGAGGTACGAGAGAAAGTTTGCTAGTGAACGAGGTAAAGTCATCATGATTACGGGGTAAAGTCGGGTAGGGTATGGGGTAAAGTGGGATAGGGTATAAGTAAATATCAACTAGGGGACGGGCTGAAGTCAGTTAGGGTATGGGATAAAGTCGTATAGGGTACAGGGTAAAGTCGGGAGGATAAGGGGTAAGATCGGCTATAGTGCGGGGTAAAGTCGGCAGACTGGGCAACCACTCCCTAACAATGGGATCATTAATCTAAAAAAATGTTTGAATGTCAAATTTGTTTTCAAATAAACAAACAAAAAATAAATAAATTCAGTTCATTCTGATGGAAAAATAAAATTGGTCTTCGTCACGTACGTCGATAACAACGACTTATCTGCATACTTATTAATTCTGAGCACGATCTTCTTAGTTTCTGATGAAGACTTGAGGGCATGAATGTTTCCGAGCAGTTCATAAATCGTACGTACGTGGCACATTATTTTTGTCAAGTCTCTCGTTCTCACTTGAAAGCTGAGAACAATGGTCATGTACGTGCCAGCATGCTTCCTAACAACATTTCAAAAATTATTAAATACTAATAAAATTCGTAATATTAAACAAATAATCAAATGAAAAAAAAAATAAATAATGAAAATTAGGAAAAATTAAAATATAAAATTATCAAATAAAATAAAATGAATTATAAAAAAATATTGAATCAAAATAACGCACATTCCACAAATTTAGACCAACTTGGACGCAAAAAATGTTTAAAAAAATGCTTTTGCGGTGCTCGTCAATATTTGGAGAATTTTTGAAACTGACTTGATGAAGAAATGAATCGAAAATTATTTGAATTAATTTTTCTGAAAAGAGATCTTCTCATTTCGCTCCGCTGGGAATCGAACCTCAGAACTTCCGTTTGCCGTTCGGGTGCTTTTCCATTAAGCTACTAGAGAAATAGAGAAAAGAAACCTTTTTCAGAAAATACACATTATTTTTAAAATTATTTTGATTAATTAAAATAATTTGTACCACGTAGCCAAAAAAAGGATTTTTACACAACAGAATATTTTATTGCCCCTTTTTTGCATATCAAGATCATCTTCTTGCAACTTGAATACTCGAGATAAAGTTACGCGTAACCAAAGATGCTTGATCCGGTTAACTACGAAGCATCACGTAAGATGAATCTTAAAAATATCATAACACGAAGTGACTATTTTTTAAATCTACTTTTCTAAAACGTGGTCTTAAACAGAATATGATTTTTCTATTGACAAAATTTTTATAAATACATACTGTTTGAATTAACTAAGATAATTTTTAACTAAGAATGATCAAATTAATAAATAAAAATTTCAGAAAAAATATCAACTCTTCGATATGACTTGTTTGTTTTGTTGTTGAATTATATAAATACATTTATCCTGGAATCCTTGTGAAAATTCAAAAAGAATTTTGGAAATATCAGATACGTCAAATAAAAATTTCAACAGAAAAGTCAATCTTTGACCAAATATTTTAATTTTAAGCCAAAAAAGATGAATTCTCAAGACGAAATTTAATACATAATTTATATTCCAACCAAAAAGATTCAAATTTTCATTTGAAAAAATAGTTGAATTCATAAAAAGAATACAAATTTTCAATCAAATGGTTGAATCCTCTACCAGAAAAAATAATTTTCAACCTGTGGCATTTTTAACAGAAAATATAAATTTTCAATAAGAGAGTCAATTCTTCCAACTAAAATTCCAATTTTTCATCAAATAGAGGAACTTCCTATCAAATTGCCAACCAAATAGTTACACTTTAAACCAAAGAGATCATCTTGCCAAAATAGATGGAGTTTGAAGCAAAAAAATTGCCAGTCAAAGAAAATAAATTTCAATCCAATCATATTTTGAAAGGAAAAATAATTTTAAAATATAGAAAAATTATATTCTTCATAGCATAGGATAGGAGAGGATAGGATAGGATAAAATAGAATAGGGTAAGGTAGGATAGGATATGATAGGCTATGATACGATATGATAGGATATGATAGGGTAAGATTGAATAGGATACGATAGGATGGGATAGAATAGGATAGGATAGGATGAGATAGGATGAGATAGGATAGGATAGAATAGGATAGGATAGGATAGGAAAGGAATGGACAGAACAGGTTGTAATAGCCTATGATAATAAAGGATAGGACGGAATAGGATATGCTAGAATCAAATATTTAGTCTGTTTTTGGTGGCAGGCAAACTAGAATTTTCTAATCAAAACGTTAACTTTGGAATAAAAAATGGAATATTGAAATTTTCAGAGAAAATTGAATTTTCAGACCAAAAATAAAAAAGGATTTCAAAGAAACTAGGTAAATTTTCAACCAAAAAGAATCCATCTTCAGCACTACCTCCACATTACATCACATCCATACCACCAAATACACATTCATACCACCAAATCCACCTAAACAACCATCGCATACTCCACGGAATCCACCTCATCCACCACATCCTTGATCACTACTTCCACTCCCAAATTCACCTTCACATCTACAACATCCTTCACCATGTCAAACTTATCCACCATCACATTCTCCTCCATAAGCAATGCATTCTTCACAAAAACCACTTTATTCACCATCTCCACCACTAACACCGCATTCACATCCACATCTACCAACTCCACCTCCACAACCACTACGACCTTCACTGCATCCACCTTATCGACCACCTCCAGCACTACCTCCATATTACATTCTATCCATTCGACCAAATCCACCTACACAACCATCAGACTCCACTAAATCCAACTCATCCACCACATCCTCCACCACTACTACTAGTACCAAACTGACCTCCACAACTACAACGTCCTCCACCACGTCCAACTTATCCATCACATTCTTCATCACTATTAACACCAACTAATCCACCCCCACGACTACTGAATCCTCCGGCGCATCCATTTCCACAAACAATGCATGCTTCACAACATCCAACACACAACCGCTATGTCCTTCACTAAATCCAACTCATCCACCACATGCTCCACCACAAGTACCACCACCAAATTCACCTCCACAAATACAACATCCTTTACCATGTTCAACTTATGCACCAACTCACCCACATTATTTACTACTACTAACACTAACAAATCCGCCTTTACAAATACTGAATCCTCCACCACATCCACCTCCACCACATCCACCTCCACAACATCCCCCTTACTCTCCACCTCCACCACTAACACCGCATTCACATCCACATCTACCGAATCCACCTCCTTCACCGTATCCACTTCATCCACCACCTCTGGCACTACCTCCACATATACATCCACCACATCTGCATCCACATCCATACAACCAAATCCACTTACGCAACCATCACATACTCCACTAAATTCACCTCATCCACCACATTTTCCACCACTACTATCACCACCAAATTCACCTCAACAACGACAACATCCTCTACCACATCCAATCTATCCACCACCTCTGCCATATTCTCCACTAATACTAACACCAACAAATCCAACTCCACAACTACTAAATCCTACACCACACCCACCTCCATAAGCAATTAATTTTTCACAACAACCTCCCCTTCAATTCCTGTACCAGTGACACCAAATTCACATCCACATCCATCAAATCTATCTACACAACCACTACGTCCTTCAACGCATCCACCTCACCCACCTACACAATCATCACATACTGCACTAAAATCACCTCATCCACTACATTCTCCACCACTACTACCACCACCAAAATTACTTCCCCAACCACAACATCCTTCACCACATCGAACTTATCCACCAACTTCACCACATTCTCCACCACTACTAACACCAACAAATTCACCTCCACAACTACTAAATCCTCCACCAAATCCACTGAAATAACCAGTACGTCCTTCACTGCATCCACCTCATCCAACACCTCCAGCACTACCTCTATATTACATTATATCCATTCTACCAAATCCACCTACACAACCATCACACTCCACTAAATCCAACTTATCCACCACATCCTCCACCACTACTACCACTACCAAATTCACCTCCAAAACTACAACATCATCCACCCCCTCCAACTTATCCACCACATTCTTCATCACTACTAATACCAACAAATCCGCCTCCACAACTGCTAAATCCTCCATCACATCCACCTTCACAACCACACACGTCAAAAACAACCCCCTTGCTCTCCACCTCCAACACTAACACCACATTCACATTCATATCCACCAAAATCACCTACACAACCACTAGTCCTTCACCGCATACACCTTATCCTCCACTTCTAGCACTACCTCCATATACACATCCACCACATCTACATCCCCATCCATACTACTAAATACACTTACACAACGATCATATTCTCTACTAAATCCATGTCATCCACCACATACTTCATCACTACTACCACCACCAAATCCACCTCCGCAACTACAACATCCTCCAGCACATTCACTTTATCCACCATCTTTACCACATCCGCCTCCTACCAAGTACTAAGAAAGTATATTTTTCAACAAGATACATCAATTTTCAAATGAATAGTTGAATTTTGAGCTTAAAAAATAAATTTACAACAGAAAATGGAAGAGTAAAATTTTCAGTCGAAACATAATTTTTCAAAAAAATAAAATAAATATTTTTCAACAAAATAGTAATATTTTTTACCAAAACTTCGAGGAAATACATGAATTTTTGACTAAAAAAGACAAATTTTCACCTAAAATGAACTAGTTTTGTTTTCAGGCACAAAATAAATTATTAACCAAAACAAAAGGAAATTTTTAAGAAACAGTTAAAACTTCAACTAAACCATTGCTAACTAAAATTTAGAATATTCAACCAGGAGACTGCATTTTTAATAAATTATTTGAATTCAACAAAAAATAAAATACAGAGAATTTTCAGCAAACTACATGAGTTTGCAAACTAAAAAGGATCAATTCTGACCCAGGAGTGGAATAGCTAAATTTTAAATAAATACAATTCACTGAACAAAAAAAAAAAATAGACAGAATATTTGACAACTAATTGGATTACTCATTTGAATTACTCCCAATTGAATGGGTGACTCTGGATTACAAGTTCATTGATTGTATCACTTAATTTTCTTCGAATTACCTCGATTAAAATTGGATCGCCCTGGATCAGAGGTTGATTAAACCGGGGGGAGCTTTGGAAGGGAAAGTCATAGCACCTCAAATTTGATGAAATCCTATCCTATCCTGTCCTATCCTATCCTATCCTGTCCTGTCC
>CAKNXH010038058.1:0-20780 GCA_932178445.1 Andricus quercusramuli | reverse complement strand
TTTTTTTGTTTGTTAAAAACTAGTTTTTTTAACTAAAAGTTTTAATATTTGGTTGAAAATTAACTTTTGAATTGAAAATTCATATTTTTGTGTTTGAAAAATCAACTGCATTGTAGAAAATTCTTCTTTCAGGCTTCAACATTCAACAATTTGCGCGAAAATTCAGTTTTTTAAATTGAAAATTAATTTTTCGAAACGAAAATGTAACTATTCCATTTTTGGTTAAAAACTGATGTTCTCAATTCAACAATTGAACTATCTTGTTCAAAACTTATCTTATTTTTATTTTTGTTTTTCGGAAAAAAATGTTGTCGTGAGTTAGGATTTTTGGGATTTCCTATCGTTTTTGTGCTTTTGGAACGTTATAAACACCATGAAAAAAATGTTTCTCATGAATAAAAAATAATAACGCGTTTCTTGGGTTCAAGCTGAAGAAATTTCAGGTTCGAATCAATCCAAAAAACATGTTTTAGTACATTCAACAAAAATTCAATAAGGCAAATTTTTTTTCTCGAATTATTACAATGTTTAATTGTTAATTTCAAAAAGACAACTGAAGATATTTACCGATTAAAAAATTTGTTTCTTCACTTATTTTTTATGTTGACCCACAAATTGTAACTCAAACGATTAGACTAATTTCAATATTTTCACTTCACTCTACTGAAGTGAGTAGTTTTAAATTTACATTGAAAGTATCAAATTTTCAAAAATAAATTCTTTAATGGCAGAAATAATTGAAAAATCATTGAAACTTTTTTTTAAATGTCACATTTGTTATAAAAATATTGTTTTTTCTTTTCGACATGTAAAAATAAATGTTTAATCTTTCCCCTATTTTCCCCTTTTTTCGTGAGAAAATTACCCCATTTCCCCTTTTTTGAGCCCCCCCTCAATATTATTAAGATGCTATAAACTTAGGGAATAAACGTATAATTTTATACTTTTTTTATTGCATAATTTTTTTGGTTCAGACTTCAACTTGTGATTAATAATTTTATTAGCTGTTAACAAATTTTTTTTGGGTTGAAACTTCAACTATTTCAGTAAAAAATTCAACTTTTTGATTAAAAAGTAACTTTTTTGTTGAAAGTTCATATTTTTAGTTTGAAAATTCAACTGATTTGTAGAAAAATCATCTTTTAATTACGAAAATTCAACTATTTTGTTGAAAGTCTTTTTTGGTTGAATTCTAAGGTTTCTGGTTTAAAATTTAAATCTTTTTGGGTTAAAATATCAACAGATACACTACTTTAGTTAAAAAATCTTTTTTTATTGAAAATTAAACTGCTTTCTAGAAAAATTTTTCTTTTAGTTAAATTTGATTTGGTATTTTATTGAAAATTCGTCTTTTTGGTCGAAAATTCAAGGACCTATTTGATTAAAAATAAGTTTTTTGGCTGAAGAGTCATCATCGAGGTCCTCATTTTAGTTAATATTAATTTGCTTGGTTAAAAAATTAACTATTTTGTTAAAAATTCGCTTTTTATATTCTTAAAAATTACTTTTTTAATTCCAAATTTGAATAATCCACTTTTTGTTTAAAATCGATCTTTTTCAATTGAAAATTCATGTCTTTCATTGAAAATTGGTCTTTTTGGTAGAAAATTAAGCTTCTTTGTTCAAAATTCAACTATTTGGTTAAAAATTCATTTTTTTTTTTGCTGAAGAGTCATCGAGGTTATCATTTTAGATAAAAATTCATTTCTTTGTGTAAAAATGTAACTATTTTGTTGAAAATTGATATATTTGGTTAAAAATGCATCTTTTTTGGTAGACAATTTAAATAAATTTAAAAAAAAATATTTTGTTGAAAATTCGCTTCATTTGATAGAAATTAATTTTTTGTTTGAAAAAATTTACTAATCCACTTTTTGTTTTAAATCCTAGATGAAAATTTATTCATTCGGTTGAAAATGTAACTATTTTGTGGAAAATTTGATTTTTTATATTGAAAATTAATTTTTTCAACTGAAAATTTTACTATTCCATCTGTTTGTTGCAAATCCATTTTTTTATTGTTAAAAATGTAACTACTTGGTTTAAAATTAATGTCAAGTTGATCATTTTAGTCGAAAATTCATTTTTTTGGTTGAAAATGTAACTAATTAGTTGAATATTCATATATTTTGTTAAAAATGCATCGTTTTTTTGTAGAAAACTAATTTTCTTGGTTGAAAATTTATCTTTTGTATTCAATTAAACTATTTTGTTGATAATTCGATATTTGAATTACCAATTAATTTTTTTAAACAAAAATTCAATTATTCCATTTGTTTGTTGAAAATCCATCTTTTTTTTTTTAAATTCACATATTTGGTTTCAAATTCATGTATTTTGTTAAAACTTCATCTTTTTGTTGGAAAATTAATCTTCATGACTGAAACTTGATTCCTTCATTAAAAAATTCATCTCTTGGGTTGAAAATTGATCTATTTAGTTTAAAATTCAATTATTTTAAGCAAAAATTTAACTATATCATTTTTTGTTGAAAATCCATCTTTTTTTAAATAATCTTTTTCAATTATTTCGTTGAAATTTCGCTTATTTTGCTAAAAATTAATTTTTTAAATTAAAAAAATGTACTATTCCACTTTTTGTTTAAAATCTTAGATGAAAATTTATTTATTTGGTTACAAATTTAACTATTTTGTAGAAAATTCGATTTTTCAAATTTCAAATTCATTTTTTCAACCGAAAATTTAACTATTTCATTTTTTGTTGAAAATCCATCTTTTCTTTTTGTAAAAAATTAACATATTTTGTTTCAAATTCATATATTTTGTTGAAAATTCATCTTTTTTTGTGGAAAATTAATCTTCTTGGTTGAAAATTGATATCTTTATTTGAAAATTCATTTCTTGGATGGACATTTTTTTTTTTTTTTTGTTAAACAATAATTGTTTTAACTTAAATTTGAACTATTCCATTGCTGGTTGAAAATTGATCTTTCTTTGTTAAAAATTAAACTAATTAGTTTAAAATTCATGTATTTTGTTGACATTTTTTTTGCTGATCCCATTTTTTGTATTAAACATTATTTTTACGTTACACCTTCCACTCCCCCCCTCACCCATATAAGAAATAGTACAATTTTACCCCCCCCCCACACAAATCGTCTTACATAATATGTGAATGACCTCTTAGAAAATTATGTATGATTGTTGGCACTAAAAGTCTTTAAAATAAATTTAGAAACAAACAATTTTTTTCATTTAAATAAAAAATTGTCATGAAAAAGTCAGGGAAGGTCAGAAAATGTTGAAATTGGGATTTCGTAGCAACCCTGATGGAAGATGAATCTATCAATTAAAAACTTACTTGAACTTTTGATACTTGATACACAGGATAGCAGGATCTTCAGTCAAGTCGATTGGTTCACTCGCTCTGATTGCCATCTCCGTTTTTTCCAGCCAAGATAGAAGCTCTTCAATAATAAGATGGAATTGAGTATTTTCCATGAGAGCACTTTGTAAAGCAGATTGCCATTTTTTAGCTGCTTCACAAGCTCGCTCCCATCTTGCATTAGCATCTTCTAATCTCTTCTGTAGTTCCTTGGAACGATCAGTTTCTTCGGAATGATCAGCCAGATGTGCACCAACAATATTCAAACTGACAACGATGCTTCTGTGACTATCAAGGTCAAGCAAGAATTCCCGATGATCTTGAATCACATCCTCCAGTTGTTCGATATTACTTGGTGGTGAGTCTTGTTCACTCTGAGTTCCTTCAGCAAATTCCAACCACTTTTCCAATCTCCAAAGGTCGTTGTCCAGTTGAGCCCAATTCCGACGCGAGCAAATGGGACACGTTAATCTTCCAGCGTCACTAAAATAAAGCATATAAAGTTAGTTCATCTCTGGTATTTAGAAATTTGGGAAATATGTTTTGACTTCAAGTCCATTTCTTCAGTGCAGGTCTAGAAATACGAATACTTGTGTTTCAAATTGCTTATCAACTGATTACTATTTGGAAAGATTGTGGTAATTTTCAGCCCCTTATTGATTGTCTAATGAGAGTGCGGAAGGTGAAATCTTAAGTTAGAACTCTGAAAGGACTCACTGTAAGTAAAGTATAATTATCAGCAGGAGGTGACCTACAGATGAAAGATGGATTACCAAGACGCTTTGGTACTTAGTACATGTCGATTTAAAATGTCTCTACTGAAACTGATATGATCCTATCATCAATGATGATCTTCACAGAAAATGACAACATTAATCAGAGGATAAGGATTCCAAAAAAGAACTTACTTCATTTCCCTAATTTGTTGTTCTCGGGCTCTTGCTTGGGTTAGAAGATTCTCATGTCTAGAAACAAGATCTGATATTTCGGAATTCTTTGCACATTCTTTGTCAAATTGTCCATCATCCAAGAGAAGATGATGCAAGTGCCTTGCTAGGTCTATCGTTGATTGCGAACTTCCGATTAATTTAGCCTGTGGAATAGTAATTGAACTTTATAATAATATATTTGATCAAGGAGACCGATTATTGAAAAAAAATCAATGATCAATACTCACGATTGTCTTGGCAGCAGTTGTGAGTCCAGAGCCAGGAGTTGGTTCAGGAGAAACAGCATTTTCCAAAGAATCCAAAGCTGAACGACACTCATTAATCGCAGCTTCCAATTCAATCAGATAAGCGTCACATGATGTCATTCTCACCAGTTTAGGTAAAGTGTCCACCTGTACAGCAGAATCCTGTTCGAACTTCAAAGTCTCAACCTGAACCGCTTCATCGACTTCCAACCTCTCTTGGGTTCCAATTTCCGTCCGAAGATTCGTCACTCTCGTTCTTATGTCTTTCCAAAGCAATTGGTACT
The DNA here is from genome assembly GCA_932178445.1 of Andricus quercusramuli. Taxonomy (NCBI): domain Eukaryota; kingdom Metazoa; phylum Arthropoda; class Insecta; order Hymenoptera; family Cynipidae; genus Andricus; species Andricus quercusramuli. Next base: position 15,956 of record CAKNXH010038058.1, on the reverse strand, counting down.
CATCCACCAGTTCCTGAATCGTATTCACATCATCAGGATGACTTTCTCTCATCACCACCAGTGCCAACTCATCAGCCCTCTGAAGAGTAGCATTCTGGGTTTCCAGTTCGTTCTCAATAGATCCTAATTGCTGCAACTTTTTTCTGGGTGTGGCATGCTTAGGGGAAGTCAAATGTTGAAGTTCTGTTAGTCTAACATCCACCTGAGTCAAACCCACCACTGCAGATCCGTGAGCAGTAATGAATTCCCGATAGACCTTCTGCTCTTGTCTCAAAGCTGCCAAAACAACATTAACCCTGTGGCTTAAACCATGCCACCTATCTATTACCTGACGAATTTTACCCGTGAGGGATTTCAGATTCTCCGGTTCCAGACCTCCTTTCGCAAGGCGACTGTAACTTTGTTCAAGTATCCTTAAAGCAGAACCATTAGATCTGATCTCTTCCGAAATCTTCTTAGCTTTCACTATCGCCTTTTCAGTTTCTTCTTTCGAAATATCCTTCACGTCATTTTCCAATTCCTGGAGTCTTCCCTCAATTTCATTCAGCCACTCCTCATGTCCAGATCTCACACTCTCCAGTTCTTGGAGAAGCTTCCAAGTCAAGATGATCTGCCTCTTGCGTTCAGCTGACCTCATACAAGTCGCCTTCCACCTTTTCTCTAAGCCCTCCATTCCAGTTTTAATCGCATCAGTGTTGAAAGAAGCTTTCCATGCATCGCAATCGCCGAGCAGAATCTCACAAAGGTTCAAAACCTCTCCTACATTTCCACTCTCAGCTTCTATCATCTTCTGTAGCTGCTCGTGATCCTGAAGTTTATTATCCACTGTATTTTGACTTATCGACTCTATCGTGAAAGGCTCCGAGAGTTGAGATTCGATTCCTCCAAGCCAGGCTCTTATCTCTGCTATCCGTGTCTCAAGTGTGCTCATGGTCGTCACTAGGTCAATCAGCTTATTCGCTCTCGCTTTTCCAGAAGTTAGCAAGCGCGACCATCTCTCGTTGACCTCTTCGAGAGATGATTGAAGCTTATCTTTCTCGTGCCTTTCAGCTACATCTATCAGATCTTGACCGGTGTTCTGGAGCCATTCAAGTTCCCTCTGTTTCAGAGACATTTCAGCCTGAAGCTCACACTCTATCCTCTTCAGAGCTTCTTCAGGTTCATCTAAAACCCTCGTATCACAATTGTTAATCCTCACCTCAGCATCATCCAACCAAACCATCAACCTTCCTAGTCTGTTCTCCCATCTGGAGTGCAAACTACACCTCTCACCTAATTTATAAACCAGAAGTGCAAGTTGATGCTCCAGATCTCCGTGTTGTTGCCACAGCAAGGAACTGTGCTGATTGAGCGATTTCATGTCCGAGGGACTAAGGCACTCTCGCAATTGTTCTGTGGTAACTCCAAGGCATTCGAGATCAGTCGTTGTACTCACGATTTTGCTTTTCAGATCTTGAAGTGACTCTAATTTTTCTAGAGTATGAGCCAGACTACAGGGTCCGGAGTGGAAGGCAGCGCTCAAGACTTGACTCACTTCTTGGAAGGTGGCAGTGATCTTGCTGGATTGCTCAACATGCCGGTCGTTCAAACTCCTTATCCTCGTTATAAAATCTCTCCAGGTCTCCAAACTAGCTCTGAGATTCGCTATCCTCTGAACGTTAGCAGCATGTTCCATTCTGACCGAGACAGCAAGTGTCTCGTCACAATTAACCAAGAGTTTGTCCTGTTGCAGTTGGAGAGATTCAGCCTGCGTTTCTCCACTGGGTATTTTCTCTAGTAGTGACTCAATCCTTTTCAGAATCTTGTCGACTCTTCGCAGGTGGATGAACCTTAACTGGAGACGACCTTTCTCTCTCTCGATGTCTTTGAGCCAGGCTAGGAGCTTGTTCTGGTCTGTCCTGTACTTGTCCCAAGATGAGAGCCTGTCCTGAACTGCAGAGTGTCTTTCCATGATCCTGGCTAGGGTCTCATTGTGCAGATTGGTAAGGGTGTTGAACTGCTCTGAAACCGAAAGGTCTCGACCTTCTCCGGCTCTGACCATCAGGATCAGGTTCTGCTGATCAGTGAGGAGATTTTTGTGGACCTCGCAGAGGTTCCTGTGTTCGGAGAGACCGTTGTAGTCACCTGGAACTTCGCTCGAGAGGAATTCTTGAACGTGGGAGAGGTACTCTTGCCAGAGTCTTAGAGCAGCTGCAACGTCCTGGGATTTGACGAGGCGAGCAGAGAGTCTGTGGTATTGTTGGAAGGTTTCCCGGAAGACGCTTTGCCATAATTGGAGAACATCTACGATTGTTGGTTCCTGGGTTGAAGTATCCAGGGCTCGTTCCTTGATGGATTGGAGCTGAGGTTCGGTTCGTGTTAAGGCCAGAAGGTGATTACGAAGTAGTTTCAACTGGTCGTTTGATTCTTCTTGTCCCACTGATGTTATACTCTGGAAAAAAAGAGAATGATCAAGTCTAGAATTTTTTAAATGAGAACTAGTCCCCAACAGCATGCAATTTTGCAGCGGTGTTGTTGCAATATTGCATGACAAGATTGGCAACATTGGCATGCAAAATTGCAGACATATTGCTGCAATTTATGAATGTCCTCTCTCAATCAATATTGCTTTGTAATATTGCCGAAAAATTACAACAATGTTGAGAAATAATATTGGAAGGGGGAAAGGGAGGATGGTCTCAATTCATAACACAGTTTTGTTGACAATATTGCAGCAAAGTTGCAGCAATATTGCGTGCTGTTGGAGTTTTCACTTTGTGCAAAAAAGCGCGCTTTTTGAAATCGTCAATTCTTAAAATTAATAAGAGATGATAAATGCATCAATTAGCAAAATAAAATTATTTGTTATCTAGAAGTTTTTCAATGACTAAATTCTAACGTAAAAAAGCACTAAAAGTAATGAATTTACATTAATAATGTTCTTTTAAATATAAAAGAATTTAGGAGAAATGAGAAGAATTCGATGAGATTCATAAAAATTCAAGTTGGAATTTTAAGAAATTCAAGTTAATTGAAAGCAATTCAAAAATATTCAAAAATGCATTGAATTCAGTATGTTCGAAATGGGTTCAGAAAACTCAAAGGAATTCAATTAATTCCTTTCATTGAACAAAAAGTAAAAACAATTTTAAAAAATCTAATGAATGAAGTGAATTGAAAAGAATTCAAGTGAATTAAAAAAATTCAGGAAAATTCCAAAGATTTAAGAAGATACCCGGATGAATCAATAAGAATTCAGAGAGAATTCCAAATCAATTCAAATGAATTGCAAAAAAATAATTCGAAAATCTCTTTAAATCTCTAAAACTCTACAAAATCCGGAATTATAAAATTCCGTGAAATTTTATGAGAGTGGATAATATTTCCTAAAGTCCTGGAAATTGTATTTAAATATCTTGAAAGTTTTTAAAATCTCATAAAATCATTGGAATCCTCGGAAATCTGATAAAACCCCATGCTACCTTTTAAAAGGTCTTAAAATGATAAATCCTTTAAAATAGTTCCGTATCATCTGAAAATCTAAAAAATTCTTCACAACCGTCTACAAATTTTTTCAAATCCTTGGAAAGCACTAAAATTCTTTAAAATCTCTTGAATTTTTTTAAATCTTTTGAAAATGCCTCGGAATCTTTTAAAGAAAGCCCATAATATTTCAAATCCTTTGAAATCTCTTCCAGTTATTGAAATCATTCAAAAATCCCTTGGAATCTTTTAAAGTAAACTAAAATATTTTATATTCTTTGAAATAATTTGAAAACCAAAATACCTTAAAATCTTTTAAATCATTTGGAATCACTTCAAATGATTGTTATATCTATTTTGAACACCCCAAGATATTCTAAATATTTTAAAACCTTTTGAAATCCTTTGATATTTTCAAAGTTCTTAAAAATGCCTGAGAATTTTTTAGAATACCGTAAAATCTTTGAACAAATTTAAAATGCCATAAAAGTATTGAAGTCAATTGCAAAATTTCTTGGAATCTTTTAAAATATCCCTAAATTTTGAAAACTGTTCAAAATCTTTGGTAATACCTTGGAATATTTTTAAATTATTGAAACTTTGGAAATCTCTTAAAAATGCATTGAAATCTGTTCAAATGCCTTCAAATATTTCAAATTCTCTGAAATTTTTTAAAGCTTGTGAAAATACTCTGGATTTTTTAAAATATACGAAAATATTTAAAATATTATAAAATCTTTTGATATCCCTTGAAACTTTGTAAAGTTCTTGAACATTTCTTGGGATTTTTAAGAATACCCTGAAATCTGTGAAATCCTTTGCAATTACTTCAAATGATTAAAATGTATAACAATACCCTGAGATACTTTAAATCTTTCAAAATCTTTTGAAATCCCTTGACATTTTTGAAAGCTCTTATAAATGCCATAGAATTTAAAAAAAATACTTTAAATTCTTAAAAATTTTCGAAATCCCTTTAAATTATTGATAATAATTAAAAATTCCTTTGAATCTTTTAAACTATCCTAAATTCATTCTTCGAAATCACAAGAAATTATAAAAATTAAAAATTTCAATTTTAAAATAACCTAAAACATTTCAATTCCCTGAAAATTTTTGAAGCTTCTAAAAATACCCTGAAATATTTTTAATATTTTGAAATCTTTTTATATCCCTTGGAACATTTTATAGCTCTTAAAATTGTATTGAAACTTTCAAAAACACCCTAAAGTCGTTTGGAATACCATGAATGTATTCTAATCTATTAAAAATTCATTGGAAATTAAAAAAATATTTCTAATCCTTTAAAATCTTTTGAAATCCTTTCCAACTTATTGAATCTCTTAAAAATTCCTTGGAAGTTTTTTAAACACTCTGAAATCTTGTAAAGCCTTTGGAATTCCTTCAAATGATTAAAATCTATTAAAAATGTCATGGAATATTTCAAAGTACCCCAAAGTATTTCAAATCACTTGAAATCATTTGAAATATTTTCAAATTCCTTAATACTTTTTAAAGGTCTTCAAAATGCCTTAGAGTTTTTAAAAATGTATGAAAATCGTCAAAATCCTTTGGAATAATTTCAAATGATTGAAAACTATTAAAAATGTCTTGGAATCTTTTAAAATACCCTAAATGATTTCAGAAGAATTCAGGAAAATTTAGAAAAACGTATAGACCTGCATTCAATAGCGGTTAACCCAAAGTTTTAAATTTATTTTTATCAGATTTAATTTCAATTTAAAAAAATCCGCGCTTGCATGCGCATGATCAATGATACTCATTTTGAAAGTTTTAATTTTTTTTATTCGGGATTGAGATTGGAAATTAAAATCATCAATTTCAGTCTCCCTGTGGTAAATTCATTCATGCGAATCCATTAATGAATTGCCCTCTGGAAAAATGGAATGGAAGAACAAATAAAATTCTTTTTGGAAGTCCTTCATCAATGGAGTGTGGGTGTCTACTACGTTTTAATGCATCGAATTTAATCGCCCTTTTATCTACAATCGGCGAAATCCAATGAAAATCCGAGTTTCGTAAATTCCATTGGAAATACGGGGGAGTCGACTTGGAAAGTTTGGCCAAGTACGCGAACTCAGAGCACCCAGCATTCAGCTGTTGCGGATTTCGTGACTGATGTAATTGCTCGTGGATAAGCCCTTCGACCTTGACATAACAAATTGTTTTGAAACTACAATTAAAATATAAGCGCGTGCCGCGATGATTGAGTTGTGCCAAGCACCACGAGCACCTCTAGAATCCGATGAGGAACCAAGTGCGAATTCTGACACTGAAGTATAAATATTATGACGGTATCATCCACGAAATATTTATATTGATCCTTCCGGTGCATATCCGATTTAATTTCTCTTGACCTTGGCTTTAATCAATCAAAAAGTCATTTCAGGAAGGCGTGAAACAAGCATGTGTTATGTCCTCAATGGCTATTTATCATATTTATGGATAAGTGTCTAAGAATGGCCCTCTTCGACGAAGAAGGTGTAGATCTCGAAACAGTGAAGGTACGTGGGTTAGCTTTCGATTGAAAGTGATAGACGGGAATTTAGATCAATAGAGATAGGGAAAGATAAACGGCAATTTAGATTGGCAGAGAGATAGAAAAATATTGAAGATAAAGGATAGAATAAGATAGAGATGACGGTATTTAAAAAAAAAACATGAATTCAGATTGAAAATTTTATAGAAAAATACAGATATTGATAGATGTATGATACGACGAGATGGGGAAGAGTATATTGAATCAGATTGACGTGAATTTAGATGAATAAAGAAACAGAAAAAGATTGACGTGGATAGACAAAGGATAGGATGAGATAGAGAAGAGGGGATTAAAAAAGATAGACGAAAATTCAGATTGACAGAAAGACAGTAAAAGATTGACATGGATAGATGAAAAATAGATGAAGGATAGATGAAGGATAGATGAAGGATAGATGAAGGATACGGTGAGATAGAAAAGAGGGGATTAAAAACGATAGACGAAAATTCAGATTGACAGAAGGATAGAAAAGGATTGACGTGGATAGATAAAAGATAGGATGAGATAGATAAGAGATTAAAAAAGATAAACGGGAATTCAGATTGACAGAGAGATAGAATAATATTGACGTGGATAAATGAAGGATAGAATGAGACAGAGAAGAGGGGATTGAAAGAGATAGACGGAAATTTAGATAGAAAAAGATAAGCATTGATAAACGTATGCTAAATAAAGATAGGTAAGAATATATTAAAAAAGATGAAGAAGTTTTGGAAATTCGTTAATTTTTCAATATATTTTTTTTTGTATTTTCTATGTTCCTCAAATTCCATAAATATTAGAAATTTCCATCTAGTTCACTAATTTAATTTCGTAATGATTTTTTTCACTTTTTCTGAATTGACTATGGTTGGTACCCTAATCTGCCCCACCGGTGGGGCGAAACGGGATATTTCGTGCTTTTCGAAATAAAAAACCGGAATAACTTTTTTCCTAATTAATTTAAAAAATTTCAGTTTGCACAATAATACCTAACTACATGCTTTATTACATAGTTACAAAAGTGCAGTGGAGAATTAAACTTATTTTCTAAAGAAAGTATTCAGTTTTCTAACCTAATATTTTAAAAGTATTTAAAATAATCTTCAATATTTATTTAAACTATTATTGTTCAGTCTATAAATCATAAAATTTTTTATTTATTTATGGCAGGCTTTACAGTCTTTCCCCTGTTCACCACTTTTCTTTTTTTTCTTCTTTTTTCAGTTAAATGCGAATTAAATTAATAGATCCTAATAAGAAAATTTAACTATTTGTTGTTGAGCTTAGTTTAATATATTGCACTTCAGAAGGAATTAATAAAATTAAAATTAAATTAAAATTAAATTTAAATTAAAAAGTTCAAATTCTTTGGAATTGCTTAAAAATTATTGAAATCTATTTAAAAAAAGCCTAAGATAAATTAATCTTACCTACATAGTTAAAATTTATTTGTATTGATAATTATTTATCGTTAATATTATAATTAATATTATAATATAAATATGATGAATAAATATTATAATGCTAAAATTATTTATAACTCACAATAATATACAAATTTAAAATTTAGGTCAAGAATTTAACTTTTTCAGTTGGAATTGTTATTATTTAGATGTAAATTTAATTATTCTGATGAAAATAAAACGATTTTGTTGAAATATCTTCCCTTTTGATTGATAATTAATATATTTAATCAAAGATTCGTCTTTTTGGGTTGAAAATTTATCTGCTTGGTTGAGAGTTAAGTTTATTGTGGAAAATTCAACAATTTGGTTGAAGATTCACCTCTTTGGCTAGAAATTTCATCTTTTTGGATTAAAAAATGGAACTTTCCGATTGCAACTTTGATTATTTGGATGAAAATACAAGAATTTTATTAAATAATTATCCTTTATGGTTGCAAACTCAACTGTTCTATTAAAAATTTGCCTTTTTGGAATGCAAATTCAACTATTCATGTAGGAAATTCAACAATGTGGTTGAAAATCTTTTTTGGTTAAAAATGCAAGTTTTTGGTTGAAAATTAATGTGTTTTTCTTCATGATTAAACTATTTTGTGGAAAATTCTTCTTTTTTGGTTTAATTCAACTGTTTTTCATTTTATTTAATTGGTTCTATATTCATTGCTTTGGTTGAAAAATATTATTTTTAGTTGAAAATTTAACACCCTGATCAAAAGTTGAATTTACTTTGTTTAATTTAATTTTTGTTTATCGAAGATTTATCTTTTTGGTTGGAATTCGAAATTGTTCTAAATTCGCTTTTGTGTGTGTTGAAAATTACCTTTCTTAACTGAAAACTGAACTATTCCAGTTTTAGTAGAAAATTGATCGTTCTCATTTGAAAATTCGTCTTTTTTGTAGAAATTTCATATTTTTTGGTGAAGAACACAACTGTTAATTGGAAATTATTCTGTGTTGGCTAAGGATTATTCGATTTTTGGTTAAAAAATAATCGTATTCAGTTGAAAGTTCAACGATTTGGTGGAAATTTATGTACTTTGTTGAAAAATTGACTTTTTTTGGTAGAAAATGAATCTTTTTAGTACAAAATTTAACTAATGTGTTAAAAATTAATTCCAATTTTGTTATGTGCAATATTTTTACTGGAAATGCTAGGAATTTAAGGTGTTTCAAATTTAATTTAAATTAATGTTTGGCTTCTTGTTGTAAAATACTATTGTTTATAACATTAACAATTATATAATACCATAAAACAACTTTTCATATAAAAATGTACCAAAGAGAATTGTAGAAAATCCTTCAAGAAATAAAATCAGCCTTGCAACATTAGGATTAAATAATAATTGCAACTTTCACCTAAAGAAAAAGCAACAACATAAAACTCTAAATAACTATTGTTAAATCAACCATTTTTAACAAAAATATTTTTTCTAAAGTTCGCGTTCAGTTATCTCCCAAAATTAGTTACAATTAACAATATGATAACGTTTTTCTTGATTCTATAAATCATTTTCAACAATGGTCACAAAAATGGTTTAGCTCACATAAAACTGATAAGATGCCTTATTTACAGTAGCAGGAAATATTGGCCTGAATACGGACGATACAATATGTTCTTGATAAAAAAAAAAAGTTGTCTGTCTAAAAAAAAAGTATTTAATTGCAAATAATTATATTTCTTCATTTAATACTATTTTCTAGAGACAAGAAAAATTTTCTTCGTTGAAGAAAATATTGTATCGTCCGTATTCAGACCAATATTTTCTTAATGCAATGCTAATTTATTTTCCGTTTCAAGGAGAAATGTTTGGGTTTCCTTAGAGTCATTTTTTAAAAAGGTGTTTCTGTAGGTCCCGGTCATATCTAAGAGATAAGTAGATGACCTGTTGGCAGTTGAATAGTGAATAGTATCACTCTTTATATTGTTCCAGCTGACTCACTCGGAGACTTCAATGCATGGCAAGCAATGAATAGAAATATAGGGCAAATATATAGGACAAAGGACAAACTATCTGAACTGAGTTCCCTCTTCTTATATAAGAAGTAACATAGGGCAAGAGTAACAATTTTTGAATAAAAAAAAAAGTTTTTCTTTTTCTGGGCTTACCTGTTGTACAGAATCGAGGAAATTTTTGGTTTGGCAGAGATCATCTCGAGCTAGTTCCTGACTAAGAGCTCTTGCATCCGCAGTGTCAGCTAAAGATGAAAGAGTTTCTCGAACGTCTTCTAGACGCTTGCCGAGAGCCTCAACCTCACAGTGAAGAGTTCCTCCAACATCCAAACCTACGTCTGAAGCAATCTGCGCCACCAAACCACGCAATTCCGCCAATCTTTCTTTGTGTTCTGCCAGTGTGTTTTCACAAACCTTTAACATTTAAAAATAATTTTTTAAATTCTTGACTCATGAAATCATAAAATTATGGATTAACAGGGATCAACACGCAAAAGGAGCTCAAAAAAGGGGAAATAGGGTGATTTTCTCACGAAAAATGAGAAAATAGGGGAAAAATTAAACGTTTATTTTTATATGTTGAAAAGAACAAACAATTTTTTTATATGAAAATATATTATATAATTATATATTATATAATAATAAAAATACATTAACAGTGATATAAAAAAGCTCGAGAAAAAAATAAAATGAGTTAAATAAACAATTTTGAGATGTTTAACATCGTTCTCATAAGTATTTCTTTCTATGATTTGTCATTTCTTCCTTACTATAATTAATACTTTTAATTTTAGTTTAAAACTACACTCTCCCGTGAAGAAATTGCTCAATTTGATCCTGATTCCCGTCGTGGCCCCGATCGGGCTAGCTCAATGCGGCACTGATCATGGCTACTGTTGTGGTCCTGGTCGGGCCACATCGGGCTAGCCTCCGCAAATCAGACTTTGTTTAAAAATTAGAAATAATTGAATTTAAAATGAATCCCTGTCTTCACTGGTGAATATTCAACTAATTTCGAGTTCCGTGAATTATCAAGTGGGTATTAATTATTGTGGGTATTTTTTCAATCTGTTTCGAGTTTATACTTATTTAGATTTTAATTTACCGCGCTAATCTCGGATGTATTCGATTAGTCTTCCGTTCGATTATTTGGCAACGAACGGACGGAAGGAAGACAACTTTGTAAAAGTGACGAACAGTAAATAGATAAACCGGTAAAGTCATGTGAATACATCGCTTTAAATAATTTTCAATTCACCTCGTTAATCACTCATGCAAAGTTTTTACACCAGAGTGAGGTGTTCGTATCAAACTAGAATCATCCAGCTCTTTAAGATTTCCGACAGTGAACTTTGAGAAAGCGTCGACATTTTGAAGATAATTTATTGTTCGTTTTGCGTGAAAATGTTAAATAGATTAAGAATTTAGATCCAAATTTGGGACCAATTGTACAAAAAGATCCGACTCTTCTTTTTAGTATGCTATAAAGTTACGTATAGATTTGATGCTGTAACTTTTTGGCATATTAACCTCACTTTTTTATTCTCAGCTCCACGTGCAAAAAAAAAAAACAGTTGATTTTTGAACAAAAAAGTTCATTTGCAAGCAAAAGAAATAACTTCTACCATGAATGCTGCATTTTTAATAAAAGTGTAAAGTTTTCAAGCTATAAAGTCTAATATTTTAGAAAACAGTGTCTTAAAAAAAAAATTCAACAAGCTAGTTGAATTATTATCAACTAAAAATTTGAACTGTCAACACATAAGAATAATTTTCTACCCAGAAAGACGACTTTTTATCAAAACATATGAATTATTAACAAGATAGTTGAATTATCAACCAAAAAGTTGAACTTTCAACAAACAAGAATAATTTTATACCCACGAGGATATGACTTTTCAACAAAATATATGAATTTTTAACAAAATGGTTGAGTTATCAACCAAAAAGTTGAACTTTCAACAAACAAGAATAATTTTCTACCCAGAAAGACGACTTTTTAACAAAAAATATAAATTTTCTACGAAAACGTTGAATTTCCAACAAATAAGATTAATTTTCTATCCAAAAAGACGACTTTTTAACAAAATTTTTCCTACCAAATAGTGGAAATTGATCTCATAAGATATACATGATAAAGTTTCAACTGAAAATGGAATAGTTACATTTTCAGATAACAACTCGGATAAAAAGTTACCTTTGAGCAAAAATACCAATTTTCAACAAAATTGTTAATTTTTCGACCAAGAACATTAATGTTCTATCAAAAAAGATGAATTTTTAATTTTGTAAACTAAAAATTGGGCGGTTCCCTTTTTGGTTCAAAAAATACATTTTTTTTAGTTGAAAATACATCTGTTCGGTGGAGGATTCGATCATTTTTCTGAAAATTTGTTTTTTCATCTACAAATTAAACTATTTCATTTTTGATTAGAAATGTATCCTTCATAAGTTGAAAATTCAACTATTTGGTAGAAAATTCATGAATTTTGTTAAAAATTCATATTTTTGGGTCGAAAATTCAAATTTTTTATAGAACTTTTATAAAACAGTTTACTTAAATGTTTTTTTTTTAAGTTAGTCTTTCTGGCTTGAAAATTCAATAATTTCGTAGACACATCAATTATTCAGTTGAAAATTAACTTTTTTGTTGAAAATTCAACTCTTATGTAGATGATTCGTCATTTTTGGCCTTCAAATTCAACAATATTCTTAAACATTGATGTATTTTGTTTAAAAAACGTCTTTTTGGTTCTAAAATTAATCTTGTTTGATAAATATTCTTCTGTTTGGTTGAGGATTCAACTATTTATTTAAAAATTCGTCTTTTTTGGTTGTAAATTAGTTTTTTTATGTAAATTTAATTTAATTTCAACAAAAGAATATAATTTCGAACCAAAAAGTTAATTTTCAACCTAATAGTTGAACTTTCTACCAAAATAGTCAAATTTTCAACACAATACATGAATTCACCAAATGGTTGGATTTTCATACCGAAAATAATCATTTTTAACAAAAAAGTTAATTTTCAACAAGATAGTCGAATTTTCTACCATTTTAAAACCAAAAAGATGAATTTTTAACCAAAGAGTTAAATTTCCAACAGAAAAGTTAATTTTTAACCAAAAAGTTTGTTTCCTACAAAAATATTTGAATTTTTTGCAAAAAAAAAAAAACGATTTTGAAACAAAATAGTTAAATTTTTAATTAAAAAAATTAATTTTCAACAGTAGAGTTTAAATTTTAAAGCAAGAAAAAAACACTTTTGACAAAAGAGTTGAATTTTCAAGCCAAAAGGATAAATTTTCAACAAAAAAAGTTACTTTTTAACCGAACATGTAGTTGGACTATCTAGCAAAATGGTTAAATTTTCAACAAAATACATCAGTTAAACAAATGATTTCATACCGAAAATATTAATTTTCAACAAAAGAGTTAATTTCCCACGAAATTGTCGACTTTTCTATACCATTTTGAACCAAAAAGACGAACTTTTGACAAAAAAGTCGAATTTTCAAATAAAAAATATGAATTTTCAAGAAAAATTTTCGTTTTCTTCCAAACAACTAAAAACTTTTTATCGAAATAGTGAGATTTAAAAAAAAAATACATGAATCGTCAACGAAAATAGATTAATTTTCGACGAAAAATATAATAGCTGATATTATTTCAACCAAAAGAGATTTTAATTTGAAATCAAACACAGTCGAATTCTACGAAAGAAGACGAATTTGAAACAAAACAGCTGAATCCGCAACCAAGTCAGATTAATTTTTCTATAAAAAATAGAAATGAAAAAGCCGAATTTTGAACCAAGAAATAAAAAAAATGTCCACTAAATTCTTGATCTTTCAAGCCAAAAAGGGGAATTTTCTACAAAACGGTTGCATGATAAAACCGAAAATATAAATTTTCAGAAAAAGAGTTAATTTTCAACCACATACCAAAATTTTTTACAAAAATAGATGAATTTTCGACGAAAAATATTATTAAACAAAAAAATTGAACTTGAAATAAATCACAGTTGAATTAAAAAAAAAAAAAACTAATTTTTAACAAAATAGGTGAATTCAAACCAAAAGAGATTAATTTTCTACCAATAACTGACCCATAAATCTCTCTTAATAGGAGATATAAAACAGGAAGTAACTTCAAAGTAGCTAAAATTAAAGTTCCAAGCTACTGCAAAAATCGTAACTAAGTAACGTTACAAGTTACTTTTTAAGATAGTAACGAAGTAACCCTAAAAGTTACAAATAACATAACTTTTCAGTAACTTAATTACTTGCAATAAGTTACTACCCAATTTGATCTATTGTTTTTATCAAGTTATCATTCTGATGTCTATAATTAAAAATCTCATAAATTCTTATATGTAAGTAAAAAATGGAAACCATTCCTGATTAAAAATTACATGTGGAATTTGAACGTCTTTTCAGAACAGATTGTAGAAATATTTTGAATTGTATTATTCTTAACAAATTATCAATCGAATATGATATCTTAAAGGCTTTTAAAACAGATTATCCTAAAAACCTGCTTTTAAGTGAAAATTTGAATATAGTTTGAAATCGAACCAACTTTCAAAATCTACTAATTAAATTTTGAATTATAAATAATTTATTCTCAAACTGGATTTTTATTGGTTATAATTAAATATATTTTTTGTACAAGAAAATTATATTAAAAGCAGCAAAAACGTAACTTGGCTTCATTCATGAACATTCATAAATTCTTAAGACCAAAAATGCGTGCCGTACAGAGAATTTACTCATGTGCGGGGTCGATATTTATAGAATTTCAAGACGGCGTTCCCTGAATCTTTTGGGGGAGGCCATAATTCAACGCCCTGCCTATATTTTTTCAGGACCAAAAAAAATATCCTTCTATCAACAATTCCTCAAAAATAAATTTTGAATAATAAACAATATCAAAATTCTAGATTTTATTTTTAAATAAAAAATGTAAGCCTTATCTGATTAAGTCTTACTCTTTTCGCATTCTTCCTATAGTGAAAGTTTCGTTTGAAATTTTTTAGAACAATTAAATTGAAGAATTTTAGGAAGTTTAAATCGCATCAAAGGGTATCATTAGTGATAAAAGTCCGGGCAGTTAATTTGCTGTAATAAAAGAGTCTTCATGAAGACGTCAGAAAGTGTAGAATAGCGTGTTAAACGATGACAGGATTATTTGTACGATTCTCATAAAGAAAGTAAAAAAATTGAAGGTCTAAAAATATTAATATTAAACCTATCTACAAAAATATAATATTTTAGTGGGTCATCTTCTGCACTTGACCCAAATTGTTTCACTATTTTTGGTCGGGGAATCACCTTCAAATTTTTAAACAGGAGTGAAAAAATAAAATGTTTTGACTAATTTTTTGAAACCGAAGTTTTGATTAAAACATATAATTACAATTTTTATGTGATTTATGATAAAAAATAGATATGAAAATATTGATAAATACTGAACGAAAATTAAATTGAGTTTAAAAAAATGTTTTGAGTTTAAAATTTGATATCAAAACATTTTATCTTTTTTATTCAGGATCACACAATATTTTTTGGTTTAAGAAAGAAAGAATTTAATAATAATTACAATATAATATTATATAATAATGATAATTTATGTCATTGTAATTTTTAATTCTTGAAATTGAAGAATCGATATCAATTCAGTCAACCATTCTTGTAAAATTATTTAAAAACAAAAAATTTTGATCTGACAAGTATATTGGAAAATAGATATTTTTGCTACAAAATTAAAAATAAATCTTACGCTTATTTCCTCTGGCGTGCACATTATCGCCAAAACTTTTTTAATCATTATCTTCTCAGAAACTTCAAATTTCATCCAAGTTTTTCAAGAATGAACTCATTCGACTTTTTCGTCCACATTGCACTCTTAGCACGCACATGTTCACAATGAAAATATACACACAAAAATACCGGCGACCCCATGTGTGAAATTTTCAGAATACACTCCCAATGCATTTTCAAAAATATTTTCGATTTATCTTCAATTAGCTAAATCATTTTTACGAATTAAATGATCAATTAGGTTTCGTGTAGAAATAAACAATTTAAATTGTTTAAATGATACTTTGCCCACAATAGAAAAAATGAGGAACTTGATTCAACAATAAATAATAATAAATAAATGAATAATATAAAATAAACAATGAACTTGTATCAATAATTAATTAATAATTCGATTATGAATTAGTTAACTATAAGAAAGCGAATGGCAGATATAAGAAGTAGATTTGCCGGCACGGATAAATTCGATGAAAATAAAGGAAAAAAAATAAAAGATTGAAGAATAAAATAGTCCATGGTGAACTTATTTCATCACTTTTTCTGAGTTTTGAAATCGTATGATACTATATGAGATAAAAGGGTTATAAAAGTCAGATTTCAGAGGCACATGGAGAACGCGTGCGGGCGCAGCCAGAGACATTGATGGCCTGGTCCAGACTGGCGTCTGCTGGCGTCTCTGTGGGGATCGATGAGAACGTCAGAGACACCCTTCG
>CAKNXH010038052.1:0-19093 GCA_932178445.1 Andricus quercusramuli | reverse complement strand
TGTTGAAACTTCACATTTTTTTGACTAAAAATTGAACAACTTTTTTGAAAGTTGAACTACTTTCTTAATGACTCATTTTTCAAAATGAAAATTCATCATTTTAGTTGAAAACTCACCGCTTTTATTGAAAATTCTTGTATTTTGTTGAAAATTCTTTTTTGGTAAAAAAAAAACCTTCTTGATTGAGAATTCACATTTTTGGGTAAAAAATAAAAAAAACTTGTTTGAAAATTGAACTACTTTTGTTAAATAATCATTTTTTTGGTTGAAAATTCATAATTTTAGATGAAAATTCATAATTTTAGATAAAAATTCATCTTTTTCATTGAATATTTAATTATTTAATTCAAAATTTCTTTTTGTTTACTGAAAATAAAAATTTGTCAATTGGAAATTGAACTATTCTATTTTTGATTGAAAATTGATTTTTTCGTTTAAGATTCACAATTTTAGTCAAAAATTCATCTGTTTGGTTGAGAACTTGACTATTTTGTTGAAAAATCGATTTTTTCTTAAAAATTAATCTTTTTCAGTTGAAAATTAAACTTTTTAGTTGAAAATTCTTGTATTTTATTCAAAATTCGCCTTTTTAGTAGACAATCTTCTTCATTAAGAATTCCCCTTTTTTTTGTTGAAAAAACTATTTTTTTCTTGCACTACTTTGCTGAAAATTAATTTTGCTGGTTGAAAATTCATCATTTTTGTTAAATACTTAATTATTTTGTTCCAAAATATTTCTTTTGCTTGAAACTTGATTTTTGTTGTTGTTAAAAATTCAACTATTTGGTTCAAAATTCATCAATTTTGTTGAAAATTCGTCCGTTTTGGTAGAAAATTAAGATTCTCGGGAGAACATTAATTTTCTGTTGTTGAAAAATCAACTACCTTGTTACAAGTTGAACCGCTTTGTTAAAAATGAATTATTTTTATTAATGCTTCATCTTTTTAGTTGAAAATTCATCTCTTTGGTTGAAAATTTAACTACTTTGTTAAAAATTAATTTTTTTGTTGAAGATTCAATATTTTACATCTCTTTGATTGAAGATTTAACTACATTGTTGAAAATTCCTCTTTCTTTTATGAAAATAATTTATTTTTACAGAAAATTTAACTGATCCTTTTTTGACTAAACGTTTATATTTCTTTATAAACTCAACAGACTGGATCATTAGAAATGACTGATTTCATCAGCGAGCTAAATTAACTGATTTAAAAAGTCGTTTTTCACTGCAAAAAATATAAATGGTTCAAACTGAGTGCTTCCAAAGTCGATCAATTGAGATTTGAATGGTAAAATTAGTAAAAATTGATTTATTATCAGTAAATGGTGATTTCTCGTTTGAGTCGTGTCTGCGTGGGAGTAGTGAGCGGTTGTATCAAAGACAGCCCCCGTAGGTGTCATACTCATAATACAAGTCGTAGGAAGCGTGAATCATACATTCGCCTAGCTCGGCTAAGCTAACAATAAGTTGAGCTAAGAGCTAAGGCTAAGGCTAAGCTAAGCAAAGCGCTTGACCAATCTCCTGGCAAATTAAGGGATTAATGTCTCGTGACACTGTCGCGGTTGTGTGAACGAGTACCAGGTGTCGAGATGGATATCTCCCTTTTGCAGGTTTTATGACTTCAGTTAATTCTCCGTCCACGATATGCTAATTCAGAGAGACAACCAAGAAGCCAAGAAATGACACTCTAGTCTTTACTGCAATTCATTACTATCGCCCATTCATCATCGGCAAGGTGCTAATGTCCTTGATTTCGAATGTCTATAACACCTACGAAGAACGAATTTGGTCGAAAAAAACTCAAATGTTTAGATTCATTGACAAAAAATTCCTCGAAATTTAGTGAATGCAAAATTGTTAATTTGTACCTAAGTTACCAAACAAAAAATTTGTTCTATGCTCTTATTAACAAACTAAGAAAATTAAAATGATATAAGAATATTATTATAAGATAATATCCGACCATTTTTATAAAGACCATTTTTAACAAATTTATATCCGACGGAATATAATATAATATCTCTATAAATTATAAGAATATGATAAGATGATTAAAAGTGTACATATTTTTAAGTTTAAAACAAGATTTTTGTTCTTTTTTTATGGATTCTGAAATATGAGGCATTTTTACACTTGTTTATAGAAGTAGCTAAGGTTGCCAAAAATAGAGAAAATTTTAGTTTGCAACTTATGACAAAATGTATGTGTTTCCTTAATTTATTAAAAATACCATAACAAAATAAAGAGAACATTTTCTTATCAACTTTAGGTACAAATGAAAAAAATATAATTTTTTGTCATCTTCTGAAATATTCTATTTCAACGAAAATATTTTTTTCTTAATTTTTTCCGTCAAAGGTTAGTTAGTTACTCTCCGAAAAAAAACTTGAAAAATTTTCCATACACAAAAAATTTGAATTTTTGAAAATTCGTCTTTTTCGGTCGGAAATGAATCTTCTTCATGAAAAATTCTATTGAAGAATTAAGTGACTTTGTAGGAAATTTCAAAATTTGGTTAAACAGTAATTTTTTGGTCGAAAATTCAACTATACTGGTAGAAAAATTAACTGTATTGTTGAAAATTTCTCTTTCTAGGTCGAAAATTAATCTTTTTTGTTTAAAATTCATGATTTTGCTTGAAAATTCAACTATTTGGTAAAAATTAATCATACTATGATTAAAATCCATTTTCTCGTTGTTTAATATTATTTTTTTTAAAGAAAATCCAACTATTCCATTTGTAATTGTAGTTTTTTCAGATAAAAATTCAACTGTCTGTTTGAAAACTCATATTTTTTAGTTGAAAAATCACGTATCTTGACAATAATTCGTCTTTTTCGGTCGTAAATTAATCTTCTTTGACGAAAATTCAACTGTTTGGTGAAAAATTAATCTGCTTTAATCAAAAAGAATTTTTTTGTTATTTAATATTCATTTTAATACTTTTTAACTATTCCATTTATAATTGTAAATTTTTTGTTTCAGTTAAAAATTCAACCATCTGCTTGAAAACTCATATTTTTTAGTTGAAAATTCAAGTAATTGGTTGAAAATTCACGTATCTTGACGATACTTGTCTTTTTCGGTCGGAAATGTATTTTCTTCGAAGATAATTCAACTATATGGTGAAAACTTTATCAGCTTCGGAGGAAATAAAACAATTTGGTTAAACAGACATTTTTAGGTCACAAATTCAACTATATTGGTCGAAAATTTAACTACCTATATTGTTTAAAATTGGTCTTTCTAGGTCGAAAATTAATCTTCTTCATTGAAAATTTATGATTTTGGCTGAAAATTCAACTATTTGGTGAAAAATTAATCTACTTTGATTAAAATTCGTTTTTTGTTGAATATTCATTTTTTTAACTGAAAATAATATTCCATTTCTAATTGAAAATCTTTGTTGTTGTTGAAAATTAAAGTGTCTGGTTGTAAATTCATATATTTTGTTGAAAATTCGTCTTTTTTGTTATAAAATTAGTATTTTTGCTTCAAAAATTTATCTTTTTGCTTAAAAATTCATCTTTTTTATTGAAAATTCAACTATTATCGTGAAAAATTTAACTATTTTGTTGAAAATTTGTTGTTTTTTTTTGGTTAAATATTAATATTTAACTGACAAATTGAAATTGATCAATTGTAAATTTATCTTTTTTAGAAGACAAATTCATGTATTTTGTTAAAAATGTGTTTTTTTGTAGAAAATTAATCCTCTTGATTGAAAGTTGAACTGAATTGTGAAAAATTCCTTTTTGGGTTGGAAATTCATGTTTTTGTTTCAAAAATTTATTATTTTACTAAAATTTTAACTATTCCAGTTAAAGAGTCATCATTCGAGTTAAATTCTAAATCAGAATAGTAATTATTTTCCAAAATTCCCTTCCTTTGCGAAATTCCCTGTTCGAAAGTCAAAATTGTAATTCTTTACGAAAATTCCCTGTCCCAAAGTAAAAATTATAATTCTTCATCAAAATTTCCTATCCTAAACTCAAAATTATATTTATTTACTGAAATTCTATGTTGCAGCTTAGAATTATAATTTTCAGTCAGGGTAATTGTAATTCTTTGCGTAAGTCCTTTTTTATATTTCTTTTATTTATTCCCTGCCCAACTCTGAATTATAAATCATTTCGAAAATTCACTATTCCAAGTCATAATTGTAATTCTTTCGGAAAATTTCCTATTACAAGTGAGAATTTTGATTTATTTTTTAAATTCCCAGTTCCAGCTCAGAATTAGAGTAATAAAATATATGATACCACTCTTAATTTGCATATTAGTACATTTGAGAGAAAAATTCCCAATTTTTCCGGACCTTTTCCAACCTAAAAGTTTTCTTGAGTAAACAATTTTTTTATTCTGCAGCCTTTTAACGTACCTGATTAATGTGCCTCAATTGGTCGATGAGGACACTGGTATTGCCATTACTGCCATTGCCTGATGTTGTGGCCAACGTGAATTCAGGATTGTATTTCTGGGCGGTGAGGCTCGAATCCACCACGGTCTTAGCGTACCTGAAAGCAATAAAAAAGAGTTGGAAATTTAAAAATTAGTTTTAAAAAAGCTACATTTTTGTTACAGATTAACGAACTCATTTACCAGACTTTGTAATAAAGGGAAGGCGCTTTAATGCCTGCATTGTTACCGTATGGGGTCTAAAAGTGTCGTGTAAAATCAGATGGTATTTTAGAATCAATAATATTTTGGCCTTCAGAGCACGCCGGTGGGTGGCCGAATAAAATCCGTAAAACATCTTGATATTTAATATCTTTCAAAATTCCGTACATCTCTTAAAATCTTTGATATTTTTTGAAAATCCTTTAAATATTTTAAAATCCCTAAATACTATTTATCTCGTAAATCTGGTGAAATCCTTTGAAATGGATGAAATCAGTTAAATCTTGTGAAATCCCAATAATATTTCCATAAAAATCGAACAAAATTCCGTAAAACATCTTGAAATTTATAATATCATTCGAAATTCCTTCATAAATGTTAAAATATTTGAAATGGTCTCAAATCCCGTCATATCCCATAAAATTAGATCAAGCTTTTGAAATCTTTGATATTCTTGTTGATTCCTTGAAATCTTTCAACAGACCCTACAATCTTTTAAATCCGTTGAAATTCACTGAAATCTATTAAAAACCCTTGAATTCTATTGAAATCCTCTGAAATTCTTGGAAAACCATTTTTTGTATTCTTTGAAATCTATAGAAATTCCTTATAATCTTATAGAAAATCTTTTAATTTCTTCTGAAATCCATCGAATCCCTAAAATATTCGAAAATTCCTTGAAATCTTCAAAAAATTTCAATCTCATTAAATTCTTGTAAAATATCCTAAAATCTTTCTAATCCCTTGAAATCCATTGAGAATTTTTAATTCTTGAAAGTCCTTGGAATCCCTATAAAATCGCAGGTATAGTAAAATCCCTACAAATCCTTTGAAATCGCCTGAATTATCTTGAATTTAGTAATATCTTAAAATCTTTAAAAATCTTCAACATCCTTTAAAATCACCAACAGATTAAAGTCTTTTGAAATTTCGATTTTTGAGATGGCGGGTATGTTACTTTAGCTAATTGGCGAAGAAGTTTAAAACTACGTTTAAAGATAAAGTCAGCAATTTGAAAAAATAGTAGCATTGGTGTCATTTTGTGCAGAATAGTCGTAAGAAAATTGCATCGTTAAAAAACAGTGTCAAAAAGAGTCAACAGTGTCGTGAGTCCGAGTCCTGCAATGGGTATGATGGAATTAATTTAAAGCTGTGTTCATGTCCACCTATCTCTTGGCGCCTTTCTGGGAAACTGCATTCTGGTTTTGTTTGGTTTGTATTTTTACTCCCCAAGTAAAGAACTATGGGACTCGTTCTTGAACATGCACCTTGCGGTTTATTACATGTACACAACTTGCGCATGACACATCTTTTTTTTTCGATTCGAAGATGAGATATGTCGAATACGTCGTCCTTTCAGGTGTCACTTTTCAAGAAGAGCGTCTAATGCAACGTCAAAGAACAAGAATTTACGACATAAGCCGTTCGTCAGGCGAAACTAATTTCAAGTAAACATTTCACAAGGGAATATTTCTATAAATAACAATAACGACAGTGCGGCAGATTTTCCAATAAACAAGATAATTTCACTTGTCACTTGTCACATTCTCATATTTTTGAGGTGATGTTCTTCTTCAAGGCGATATGCACACGGCTT
Source organism: Andricus quercusramuli (assembly GCA_932178445.1). Classification (NCBI taxonomy): domain Eukaryota; kingdom Metazoa; phylum Arthropoda; class Insecta; order Hymenoptera; family Cynipidae; genus Andricus; species Andricus quercusramuli. The sequence goes on along the minus strand of CAKNXH010038052.1, from coordinate 12,874 downwards.
GCAATGAGCATAGCCAATTTTATATCAAAGAGACACTGCAGGACAATTAGTCAAGTTTGAACATAATCTAGTACTGATAAATTTTTTCATAAAATGTAGTTAGCGGTCATTGATCGTCAGATGAAAGTTCTGCAGATGCAAGCATAATTAAAAAGTGTAGTGGATATTTTTGAGGTGATGTTCTTCTTCAAGACCATGAACTAGGCGTGCCATTAGCATAGCCAATTTTGTATCAAAAATAAACTGGAGGACAATCAGTCAAGTTTAAAGATAATCTAGTACTGGCAGATTCTTGAATGAAATTTATTTGAGAGCCGTCGATCGTGAGATGAAAGTTTTGCAGGTGCAAGTATAATTATAAAGTGTATTGGATACTTTTGAGGTAATGGTCTTCTTCAAGGCCACGAACCAGGCGTGCCATGAGCATAGCCAATTTTGTATCAAAAATACACTGGAGGACAATTAGTCAAGTTTAAAGATATTCATCTAGTGGTAGATTCTTGAATGAAATTTAGTTGAGGGTCGTCGATCGTCAGATTGAAGTGATGCAGGTGCAAGTATAATTATAAAGTGTAGTGGTGTTCTTTTGTAAGTATGAAAGGACAGGGAGGAAGAAACGAAGAAACCAAGAAGAAGCGATTCAGATCGTTGATCGACTTGAATCGATTAAACATTTAACTTGATATACTGGGTGACCTTATAAAATCGATACAATTTCTCAATTCTACATTGTATAAATAGATTATATATTGAAATATTTTAATTTGATAAACTCTCGAAATTAAAACCAGGGTGTCTACTCGATGGACGATTTTAGATTATCAGTCATTTCCCGGTCAATTTAGAAGACTTCGATAAGTTTGTATGATTTCAAACTTCTTTTGAAGATATTAAGAGATCTCTAAACATTTTTAAAAATTTCAAAATTTAGAGAGTTTCTAAACTTTAAAAACTTGTAAAGCAGAAATGGTTAACATTAAATGAGATAATCTGAATGGATAATGGAATATTCAAAGACTATACAATGAACGAGAATTGTACCACGAAATATCCTTCGTGCTAATTGACGACCTTCAGAGCTTGATTCGTTTAACCCTACAATGAAAATTAGACCCAATCTGCATGGGTCTAATATTCATTGCGAAAAAGGAAATGACACAGACACAGAAGCTATCCTGACTAAAATGCACTAACTCTGATTTTAAATGATCCGCTTATGAAAGTCGACATCTGGTTCTTAATTTATTAACATTTTAAAATGAAGCCGTTTATCAAAAAGGGACCTGAGTAGTAAAACTAAATAAATAAAAATACAAGCAACTGTTATCAAATTGTCAAAAAAGGATCTAAGTATAATAAAAAAGTGTTAATGAATGTCAGTAATGAGAGTGTTGACAATATTTCTCTCTCGTTTAAATTTTCCTCTACAAGTCTAAAATCAAAATTCTGAAGACAAAAAAGGATTCAGCAGTCAATTTTAAAATAACCATATAATTATTTATTCATATTTATGTTAATTCTATTTTCTTGATTGTTCTCGAAATTCCTATTTTAATGGTTAGAGGGCTTTTGCACAAATGGCTTCAAATTAAATTTTCGAACTTTCTTTAGAAGAGGATCACCATGTAGAAATTACGAATGTGCTGTAAGGTGGAAGGGATCACATGTCGCACATCGAACGATGTCGATTGACACCCAGAACGATGTGAACGTTTTATGGCGATAAACAGGTTCACTGCACCAAACCAGAACTGGACATTACGAAACATATTAAACCACGACATTTAATAGTGTGAGAAGGTAGAGAAAATGTCCCCATTCAAGTACGGAGTGGAGTTACGAGAATTTTATTAGCCACTTTTTATTTTTTATAATGCAATGAAGAGTAATATTTATAGTACTTACAGACCTCGCGACTCCATTTGAAAAATTCAAAATAAATCACAAAATTTTTCAAGTATTAAAAATATTCATTACTATCAATATTCATACATATTCATACATATTCATTACATATTGAATTATTCCCTTTTGTACTACCATCATTGTACATCATTTAATAATAATTTTATCATACTTATAATAATATAAATAAAAACCACAACAAGATCAATAAAAAATACCTCTAAATCATATCCGATTTTGAATTAATTTGTGTAATTTATGGACTAAAAAAGTACAACTTAGGCTAGAGTTAAAGATGCGAGATTCGAAAATAATTTTTTTAATCACCCTGAAGTACATCTCCCATAAAATCGCGTGAAATCCTTTTCAATCTTTTAAAATACCCTAAAAGCTTCATAATTACAAGAAAACTCGTCAAGCTTTTGAAATTCCTTGAAATCCATAGAAATTTGTTGAAATCCCCTGAAATCTCTGAAATTCGTTGAAATTCCTTGAAATCTTCCAAATATAATTGATATCCTGGAACCCTTGGACTCTTTTTATTATTATTATTATTATTATACCATTAAGCCATTTCCCTTTCGGGGTAGGCGTGACTTGCTCGGTTGGGGAATAGTAAACAGGTGAATAGGTATAGAGTAGGTTGGTATATGGGCATAAGGTATATAGGAGTTTTATAGGTGTTAGGGATAGGTGTTTTAGATCGATCTGGAATTCTCGTGTCATTTATTTAGATGACACGTTCATTCCGCAACACTGCTCCGACCCAGGTTGCTGATCAATCTCTCTAGCGATCACCCCAAGTGAGGAACCTCACAAAATTGTTATGTATGGTTCCCCACTTGGGCCCATTAGTATCCAAAGTCTCTGTTTCAGGCGCCATTCACACTATTGTCACTCTGTTTACAAACTATTTGTCGCCACACATTTCTGTCCTGGCATACTACTCTAGCTTCCTTCACGTCCATGCATTTCTTCACGCAAGCTCTTCTGTTCCTATGGCTTCTTACGTCTCTTCGGATTAATGTCTCATTCACAGATTCTGACCATTCTTTCGGCGGTCTACCTCTGGGCATTCTACCATTTACTTTACCTTTATACACTTGCTTCGTCAGTCGTTCATCTTTCATTCTTTCAAGATGTCCGAACCACCTTAGCTGATTTCTTTCCCATATGTCAACTAGTGTCTCTTGTGTACCACATTCTTTGAGGATTGTCTCATTTCTGACTTTGTCCATCAGTGTTTTCCCGCATATTATGCGGAGAGGTTTCATGCCGATCGCGTTGATTTTGCTCCTGTCCTTTTCTTGACAGGTCCATGTCTCGCTACCGTATAGTACAGTTGGTACGAAGATAGAGTTATGTATGGCCATTTTAGCTTTTTTTGATATGTTTTTATTTCTGAGGATGGATCCTGCTCTACCGATAACCTGCTTACCCTTATTTATGCGCCTATCTAACTCCCCATCTATTTTTCCGTCGCTAGTGAATAGGCTACCCAGATATACGTACTTGTCAACTTGTTCTAATCCCTCACCATTTAGGACAATGTTGCACATTGTTTTCTCGCTTTTTCCCTCAAACACCATGATTTTCGTTTTATTCACGTTAATTTTGAGGCCCATGTTCTCCATGCTTGTATTTAGTTTATTCAACATTCTTTGCAAGTCCTCGATTGATTCTGCCATAAGAATCTTGTCATCTGCGAAAGCTAACCCACGTACCTTGACGGTTTCGAGATTTACACCTTCTTCGTCGAAGAGGGCAGTTCTTAGACATTTATCCATGAATATGATAAATAGCCACGAGGACATAACGCATCCTTGCTTCACCCCTTGCATAATATCGAACCAGTCGCTCAGTTTCCCATTTACCCTTACACTCGCTTTACTGCCTGTATAAATTGTTTTTATTGCTTGTAGGAGCCCTCCATTTACTCCATACTCTTTAAGGATTTCCCAAAGTTTAGTTCTATTTACCTTGTCGAATGCTTTTTCTAGATCAATAAATGCACAGAAAACTTTCTTTCCTACTCTCAAGCTCTTTTCTGTGATCTGTCTTAGGCTAAATATCTGATCTGTACATGACCTTCCTGGCATAAATCCACATTGGACTTCCCATATCTTCTCTTCTGTAATTTCCATTACCCTACGGATAAGTATTTTTGAGTATATTTTACTTACGGTACTTAGTAGGCTGATACCTCTGTAATTACTGCAGTTGCTTTTATCTCCTTTTCTTTTGTATATTGGTACGATAATCGCTTTTCTCCAATCGTCTGGGACTTCTCCCGTTTCGATACATAAATTTATTAATTCGCACAACCTGTGAGGTATGTACTCACCACCGTATTTAAGCATTTCAGCGCTAATATTGTCTATACCCGCAGCCTTACCGTTTTTCAAGTTCTTAATTATATCTCTGACCTCAGTGACACAGACTTTTTCAATTGGGTTTTCTAGTGCATTATGTTCTATGTCGCAGTTTTGTTGCCCTATATCTTCACCTCCTAATAGTTCTTTAAAAGAATCTTTTAAAGCGTCTACTATCCCGTCTATATCATATAGCATTTCGCCTTTACTGTTTCTCATGCTAGCAAACTCTGTACTTTTACTTTCCTTCAACTGTTTATATAATAGTTTCATAATTCCTTCAAAGCAGTTTTTTATTTTGTTCTCTTCTTCTGTTCTGATTTTCTCTTTACTCTCTTTGACTAGTCGTTTAACTTTCCTATTTTTGTGTCTGTAATCATTTTTAAGTCTAGTTTTCTCCTCATCGCTAAGACCTGTCATGTTCAGCGTTCTATTGCGCGCTTTTTTCTTTTCTTTTTGGGCTGCCGCAATTTCCTCATTCCACCATGCATCACCAGATTTTCTTCCTACAAATGCCGTACCACATATTTCGGTCGCAGTTTTAACAATGATATCCCGTAATAAAGTCCACGCGCCCTCTACATCTTTATTGCTTATAAGCGCTTCCCACGTTGCCCTATCTATGCGTTCAGTTAACCTCTTTTGGAACTCTGTTTCCACTTCTTGTCTCTGTAAATTTTCAATTTTTATTCGTGTTTGTTTCGTTTTCTTTGTTTTCTTTGTTCTCCATCCCCGCCCTAAGTTTATTTTGCAGACTAAAAGGTAATGATCAGTATTGCATTCGGCCCCCCTCATGACTCTTGTATCTGTAACTAGTTCTCTTAGTCTTTCATCTGCAATAACGAAGTCAATTATACTGCGGCTATTTCCTTTACACCAGGTGTACATGTGGATCATTTTATGTCTAAACCAAGTATTTGTAATGAATAGGCTCTTTTCTAAGCATAAGCTAACTAATTTTTCCCCGTTATAATTTTTTCTTGTTGTGTCCCCAAAATTACCTAGCACCCCTCCTGTATCTGTATCCTGACGCTGGACGCCGACCCATCCGTTCATATCTCCTAACAAGATTATTCTTTCACCTTGATCGCAAGTACTTATTGTATCATTTAAAGTGTCCCAGAAGGCGTCCTTAACTTCCCTCGAATCGCTATCAACTGGTGCGTAGCACGCTATGATAAATAATCTTCTGATTCCTACCTTCATTCTAGCCCATAGCAATCTGGGTGATACAAAATCATGATCTATGAGATGTTGACTTGCTTTTTCATTCATAATTAAACCGACCCCCTGACTACGATGTGATTCACTATCTACTCCTGACCATATTTCACAACCGCCTTCCAACACCCCATTTTCTATGTTTCTAAATTCGCAACCTTTTTTCTTCGTCTCAGGTACACAGAGAATATCTAGTTTCCTTGTGTGCATAGTTTCTCGTAGTTCTCTTATCTTAAGATCATTCACTCCTCTAGCATTCCAAACACCCAGTCTCCATTCATCGCCCGAAACACGACCTTTACGTTTACCGTGTGCATGCCTTTGGTCAATCCGAGTTTCAGTCCATTCCGAGGCTACTTTATTGTTTGTATTATTCATGTTTAGATTGTACTCCCAACTATCACCTGTATGCGCGAGATTTATTTTGCGAATCGAAATCATGTCCTAACTAAGCAGTATTTGTCGTATGGTGGAGTCAAGCTGTAACGTCAGTCCCACCAAAACTTCTGTTACTGGGGAGGGGGGGGGGGGGTAAGGATATGAGAAAGGAAACCGAGAGTCTCAATAGGTTGGTGGTTTATGCTGTGGAGGACTTTAAAATCCTACAAATTCCTTTGAAATTAAAAAACAAATCCCTCCAGTCTTCTGAAATCCCTGGAATTTCGTAAAAATCTAGTAAAATCCTGTAACATCTGGAAAATATCTTTCAAAATTCCTTCAAACCGGGGCCACGGCAAAATTTTTTCATGGGCTCTTGAAATTTTTTTCATCCTACAAAATTCTTTCAAATGATATGAAATTCCTTGTCCCTTAAAATTGCATTAAATGTTACTTAATCCCTGATCTTCTCTAGAAATTCTTTGAAGTTTCCTAAGATCCCTTGAGAAACCTTCGAAATCCTTTGATATTATTGATACCCTTTTGAAAGAACCTTGGAGAATTTTTAATACTTTGAAACCCCATAAATTACCTTAAAATTTGTAATATCTTTTTAAATTTCTGCAAAAATTGTACAAACTTTTTAATCTTTTGAAACCAGAACCATATTTTAGCCAATCTAATGAAGAAATGTTTAAATATGTTTAGAGGCCGAATGAAAAAACAGAAGCATTAGCGAGCAATTTGAGAAAATAGTAGCACTAGTATCGTTTTTTCAAAATAGTATAAAATAGTTGCATCGTTAAAAAAAAAAGTGTTAAAAAGTGTCAGCAGTGTCGTGAGTCCGAGGTCTGTACTTAGCCGATAGCACAACATGCAAACTTGGAAATTGAAGACGACAAGATTCGAACCCATTTAAATGATAAGACTCTTTAATACCGTTAAACGACTGAAAGCTAATGATCTTTATTTTTCAAGAGATTATAGCCAAGAGGATTGTAAACGATGTAAAAAAAAGGGGAATTGAAAGGGATACAAACACAATGGGGAGTTGGGGAGGGGAAAAAAATTTCTGAAAGGCTCGGTCACCATGCAACGGCCCCTCAAGCCCCATGATTATTAATCAACGACAAGAGTCGGCACTTTCAACCACGCCAGTTTACAGAGGTGAACCACATGGGACCAATCGACACCCTTTCACCTTTAAATTTTGATGAGTAAATTCTTTCTTCAAGATTAGATTCAAGCTTTTTTCTCTTCAATGATTCTCATGCTATTTTTTAAATATTAAATATAGGGGTTAACTATTTTTAAATCTGGTGTTCATACAATATACATTAGGGTGATTCATTTTATAAGACAACAAAAAATAATTTTCGAATCTGAAGACACCCACTATCCTAAGTTGTAACTTTTTATCCAACAAATTTTTAAAAACAAAGAAATTCAGAATCGGATATGATTTAGAGGTCTCCTATTTCAAATTTGTATTTTTTATATGATTTTTCGTTGTTTTTATTTTATCAATGTCTTATATGTTTGTATAAGAACTTGGCTTTCGAAATCCCAAAAATACGTGGAAATCTTTTAAATATCCTTCGAACTTTTCTGAAATTCTACGAAATTCTTTGAAATCTCTTAAAAATTTGGAAATCTCAGTAAATTCCTAGGAATTTTTTTAAGTACTCTAAACTCTTTAAAATCCTTTGAAATCCCTGAATATTTATAAAATTCCCTAAATCTCTAATCCCTATAGTAATCCGGCAAAAATCGTATAAAATCCCGTGAAAAAAACTTAATATCTGTAATGTCTTTCAAAATTCCTTAAAAAATGATCCAATCTTTGAAATCCTCTGAAATCAAATTAAATCTGATGAAGTCCTTTGAAATCTTTTGAAATAACTTAAATCTGTTGGAATCCATTGCTATCCAATAATGACCCTCGAACATTTTTTTGATCCCTAGAAATCTATAGACATTCTTTAAAATCTAATGAAATCTTTGGATTCCATTGGCTTGGATTGACCTAGGCTATTTTCGTGATTTTGTAAGAAAATAAGCACTTTTAAAATATATATTAGATGAAAAAATAGATAAGAACCATTTTGATTTTTTCCCCTTCCATTAGAAAATATTTTTTTTTTCCTAATGTTTTCACATCTTCAGCGTAGAATTCTTCGCGAACACATGCTTATTTAATTTTATGAATATTTTATGATTGAAAACCTATTGTTGAAAAGTTTTTTTGTACATCATTTGAAAATCTATTTATGTTTCGTATATCCAGTTGTCATTTTCAAAACTCAAAGTCCTTTCTGGAAAATTCGTCTTTTTATGTTCAAAATTCATCTCTTTTGGTTGAAAATTAAACTATTTATTAACATAATTCAAAATTTATGCAAGAATAGAAATTGCCCCTTCATTTGAGGTGTTTTGATTGCCCTATTTGTATTTTTTTTTTATTTCAACTGCTTCTATGAGGAAACAATTATATTTGCTCATTAATCATAATGAGGAAGCGAAATGAGCATCATAAAATTGTAAATACAAGCTTTCCAGGTCAGGAATATCAAACCTGGTAGCCATCCCATCGATTTTAATTAAACTTACAAGGAGAGGTCGCGAGATGTGCGTCGCCGATTCGACTGGGACTTCACAAGGAGAAAGTACATGAAAATCCATTAGGTGCGTACTTTTCCTTTCGACCCAATGGTCCTTAGTTTCACACATATCGAGGTATATGAGAATATATGATATCTCAAAAACTAAGGCCCATTGGATCGAATGAAAAAATACACACCTAACGAATTTTCATCTACTTTCATCCTGTAAAGTCCCAGAAAAATCGGCAACGCACATCTCACGGCCTCTCCTTGTTAGTGAAGTTGTAGTTTTATGATAATGTTTTGTGGCCAAAGGATTTTCGAAAAATTTAAATTTTCGGCGAGCTACACCATTTTCAAATTTAAGGTCAAATTTTCTTCAAATTTCCGACCATACAACTCCGCTAAGTTGCATTAAAATCGATTAGATGGCTGCCACGTTTGATATTCCTGACTTGGAAAGCGTCAAAGTGGAAATACCCGAGATCGAATTCACAGCTAGTTTTTTAAAGAATTGATCACCCTATTATTGCCCCATTTTCGTGAAAACCCATCCGATTTCTCCTGTTTTGATAGCATTTTGAACTGTGAAATCTGTTTAATTTTAGAAATAAGTAAAGGACTAAAACATGTATAGAGTGGAAAATTAGAAATTTCAGACTGGAGACATAAAACGATCCCAAGAGTAAGATTTATCATCTCGAAAACTGTTTTACATGGCCCTTGTGAATTTGTGAATGTTGAGTCGCTTGTTGTTTACTGAAACCGTATGCAAAACCTTGGTCGGCTGACAAATATTTAAGTCCCTCTACGAGCGTTAGCAAATAATTGCCTCGCAGCCGCTTGAATAGCCTATCTCATCGCTCTATAAGCCCTAATAATTTATATTTCAGGCATGTATACATTGTACGAGTATGCATTGTAAACAGTGAATTGGATCTACCAAAGTACCTATGATGCATCTCAAAAGCCTATCGATCGCCCTAGGGCAGGAGAAGCTGATGGTATTAGCTTGAAAAAACACTTGACAGAAATTAATCCTCAAACCAGGATCGCAATCTCCATTAGATGTTATCTCCAAATTAGATATTGTTAAACGAAAAGAAAATTCTGGAGGCGTATGAGCGAATCTGGAATATATTAAAATCAAGGAATTTGTTCGCTTAGATAATTTAAATAAACTCTTCTCGTAGATCAGTAATTTAAACAAAGTTGCTGAATTCGACAACTTATTATTTTCAACAAATCGTGTATACTTTCATTATCTGTAAATTAGGAAAACATTTAGTTAGTATGGAAATATATAAACTTATAGAACCAAATTTTTGGTCTGGTATCGAGAAAAAGAATATCCCTGAATTCGGCATAATGCGTTTGGTGATAAAGTTTCTTGTTTTTCTCGCGCTTCTTGATAGCTCAATTTAAAAATCCCTACATTTAAAATATGTACCTCTAATTATTATTACCGGGACACAAACTCTATTTAATATTAACATTGGCGTGCATTTTCTAGATTTCAAAATATTTCAATGATTTCTAATGATTTCACAAAGATTTCACAAGGATTTCAAATATTTCACAGGATTCGAAAGATTTCAAAAAGGCGTGCACATCAGATTTCAAAGATTTCAACAGATATCAAAATGTTTCAAAACATTGTACAGGATTTCTGAAAATCCCAAGAGATTTTAAAGACTTTAACTGATTCCAAGCAGTTTTGAAGGACTTTAAAGCATTCTAACTGAATTCAGGGATTTTTAAGGATTGTATAGGGCTTCAAAGCTTTTTGAAAAATTTCAAAGATTTCAAGGGATTTCAAGAGAATCCAAGAAGATTCCTCTGATTTCAGAGGATTGTCAAAGTATTTTATGAAAAATTTCAAAGATTTCAAGGGATTTCAAGAGAATCCAAGAAGATTTCTCTGATTTCAGAGGATTGTCAAAGTATTGTATGAGATTTATAGTGATTTTACCAGAATCACGCGATTTTATAAGACCTCCAAGTAATGTAAAGATTTTTTAAATTGCAATGGATTTTAAAGAATTTGAAAGATTTCAGGGGATTTTATAAGATTCCAAGAAATTTCAAAAATTTCGAAGGAGATTTAGGGAATTTCAAAGAAATTTTAGAGAAATTTAGAGAGAAAATATAATGGAATAAAATTTTAAAGGACTTCTAGGGATTTCAAGGTATTTCCACGGATTTTATGCGGGATTGTACGGGGTCTCAGAGGATTTCAAGGGATTTCACAAGATTAATTTGCAAACAAAAAAGATAAAATTTCTACGAAAAGAGATGATTTTTTAACCTAAAAAGAAGAATTTTCTACAAAACCATTGAATTTTCAACAAAAAAGTTCATTTTGACCACTAATAGTTGAATTTTAGACCGAACCGTTGAATTTTCAAGCCAGAAAAAACGAATTTTCTACAAACTGGTTCACTTTTCAATCCAAAAATAAGAATTTTCAACAAAAAAGTTAATTTTCAACCAAAACGTTTAGTTTTTAACCAAATAGTTAAATTTTTTACTAAAAAAGATCAATTTTAAATCAATAATGGAATAGTTAAATTTTCGGTGAAAAAAATTATTTCAATCAAGAAACGAATTTTAAACCAAAATAGTTATATTTTCAACAAAAAAAATGAATTTTAAAGGAATTAGTTCAACTTTCAACCAAGTAGTTGAATTTTCACCAAAAACGACGAATTTTCAACAAAATAGTTGAATCCTCAACCAAGGCAGATTAATTTTCAACCAAATAGTTGCAGGTTAATGAAAAGAGATACATTTTTATACCAAAAAAACAAATTTGTAATTAGGAAAGATTTCTCAGTCAAGAAAAATTTTTTTTAAACCAAACAGTGAAAAATTTTCAAGCCAAAAAAATGAATTTTCTACACAGCAGTTGAATTTTCAACAAAATAGTTAAATTTGTAACCAGAGAGATGAATCTTCCACAACAAAAAAATGAATTGTTTACAAAAAGATAGTTTTTCTATGATTTAAAGAATTTTTTTTTTCAAAATTGTTTGAATTTTAATAATTAATAAGTTATTTTATCAGAGGAAAATTTCTTTGCAACTCCACAATTTCTAAATTTGAAAGTATATCATTATATAGTTGAAATATTAAGCAGTATTAGAGCTGTAGGGAACGTTTTTTCAATAAAAATAATGATTCATTCAAATTCAACCATTTTTATAAAATGGGTAAGAAGCGACAGTAAGAAAAAATTAAGTTTGTAGGTTTTTGTTTAAATTTGTCCTCTTTTTTCCCTCTTTTTTCATTATCTTATTTTTGTCTCTAAAGAGCAGAAAAGTTAGATAGTCATTGAATTTTATTTTTGATTATGAATATTTTTCTACATTTTTGTGAAGCATTTTTCAAGGTAAAATAAACTTCGAGTCTATTTGAATCTTAAAAAAAAAAAAAAAAGAAAAAATTAAGTTACAAAAAAACGTATTGTTAAAATGATAATTTTTCGCAAGTTTTAAAATGTTTTCATAAAGAATATTTGATCATTTATGAGACATGACTTATGATATAATTTCAATTTTTTATATCAGAAATAACTTTTTTTCTCAGAGACCTGTTTTTTGGCACGATAACTGAAGAGTTGCAGTACATAACTAGATAACCAGCAAAACGAGAGAAAAAATATTATGTAAAATCGAAATCACTATTTGAAGACAAAACAAAAAAAGTCCACTCTTGGACCGAAGTCCTGCTGAATTAAGGTCAAAAAAGTTTGATCAAATAAACCTATCTACGTTCGAGGAATTGGATGTGGCAGTTGACAATCTCAATGCGACTCTAATCAAAAATTTAAATAGGCTTGTCTGCGGATTGCGATGAAAAAGCCAATTTTCAATTTAGAAATCAAATAAAACCTTGCTTTCGAGATATGGCGATGTTGAATGAGAATAGAAAAGTCTGATAAAAAAATGATTCTGTTCCAAGAGAATCAAAATTGGAAATCGCAATACCACAGTATAACAGACACTTTTTTGCTGAAAATCCGAATTCCAGGCGTTTTTATCATTCTTTCGAAAGACCACTCTATAGAGAGCAAAACTAAATTGAGTTTCCTTTTGAATGATTAATATTATACTCCAAGTCCAAGAGGGTATTTTGCATAAAATTTAAATATAATCTAGCTTGACTAGAAAAATAGAGTTTGTAAACGTTTGAGGGTAAAACGGGATCCCATAAGGTCCAAGATTTATTTTACGGTTTATTCTCGCGTGCTTGTGTAGTACCGAAGCTCCGAAGGATAGTATGTATCTCTTAGTTGAAATCTAAATGAGATTCGATCCTGCAAGGCCCACCCCGAGACGTGTCTCACTGCACGCGATTAAAGGAAAATTGAAAACATTTTTTTCCCTGTTTAAC
>CAKNXH010038041.1:0-15017 GCA_932178445.1 Andricus quercusramuli | reverse complement strand
ATGCACGGAAACTTTCACAGAAATGTAGAAAAACAGTCCTTGTCGAAGGAGCAAACTTTTGCTTTCCTCAAATCATCAGGGCTCAATTCAGGTACAGAGGGCTTTATTTTCGCATGCCAGGACGGTGTCATCTCCACCTTAGCATACCGTCACCGCATTTTATGTCAAGAAGTTCCCAGTGATAGGTGCAGAGCGTGTCATGCACACGCTGAGTACCTAGAACACATACTATCGGGGTGTCCAACCCACGCAGGAACAACGTATATCTATAGACATAACGCGGCCCTAAGAGTACTTTATTACCACCTTTGTCGCTCTTATGGTGTTGGTCGCGACCCTGCCCTGCCGAACGCTCCAAGGGATATAGAGTCAATTGTCCGAAACGAGAAGTGCCAGATTTTCTGGAACTATGATTTTCGGGCAGCAGTCTCCGTTGCGCACTCGAGGCCTGACATTGTTCTCCAAGACTTCGAGAAACGAACTATATTCGTGATCGAATTCTCGGCTCCGTCCGAATACAATATCACTGCAAAGGAGAAAGAAAAAGAGGAGAGGTATCAAGACCTTAAAAGAGAGCTGCAACGACTGTACCCAAAATATTCGGTACGAGTAATTGTCCTTGTGATAGGTGCTCTCGGAGGTGCTAAACTATCACTGGTTCGTAACCTCAAAGCCATACCCGCGTGCCAAAAATATGCCAAGGCACTTGCGAGATGGATGCAGAAAGCTGTCATCCTTGGGTCGCTTCGTGTCCTCAAGACACACGAGGGTTTCGCCGGCCTGTCGTTGTGATTTCGTCGTGCCCTGTGACCACCCATCTCACGGATGTGAGACGTGGCCATAGGTGTATTTTACCGCGGTTCCACTGGGGGCTATTGACATCTTTTTTTTTTTTTTAGATGGCAGTTGCTCTTAGTGGTACCCTGCGGTGGTTGTTTAACTTTATTTTATATATATACTATTTTACACATATAATATTAATTTATATATATTTTACAAACTGTCGAATATTAATTAACAATTTTAAATCATTTTTCCATTATGGGATTGTATTTTTTTTATAGCTTTTCTTCATTCCTCAGTGAAAAAAAAGTAAAGGAAGTCGGAAAATCCTGGGGGGAGGGGCGATCGCTGGTTTCACCACCATCGTTGATCCGCGCCTGCTTGGTTGATACTTGAACTACTTTGTTAAACATTCATTGTCCTGGTTTTTTCTTGAACTAAAAATTTAACTATTTCATTTTCGGTGAAAATTTGACTTTCTTTGCTGAAAATTCATGTATTTTGTGAAAAAATTCGTCTTTTTGGTAGAAAATTAATCTTTCTGCTAGAACTTGATAGAACTGCTATCTTCTTTCATAAAAAATGCAACTGTTTGGTTCAAAATTTGTGTTTTTTTTTTTTGCCAGAAAATTAAATTGAACTACTTGATTAAACTACTTTCTCAACAATTTATTCTTCCATTGAAAATGAATAATAAAGTCAAAAATTTATTTCTTTGGCTGAAAATTGAACCGTTTTGTTGAAAATTCGTTTTTTTTGTAAATAAATTCTTTAATTGAAAGTGTAACTATTATACTTCTAGTGGAAAATCATACTATTTTGTTGAAAATGCATGTATTGTGTTCACAGAAAAAACAGAAGATAAACTTTACATCAATTTCTGACGAAAAATTCTCTGCAACAAAAATTAACTTCACAGGATAAACTTTACACAAATATCGGTTAAACTTTCGTTTTTATTCCATGGCAAACACATGTATTTTGAAAGACGCGAAGTTGGCTGAACAAAACTTTATCGCTCTAAAAAATTTCCTGCAACAAATTTTATTCATAGTTTTTTCTGTGTTGAAAATTCGTCTTTTGCGGTAGAAAATTTATCTTCTTGGTTAAAAATTCATGTTTTTTGTTAAACATTTAACTACTTGGTTGAAAACTAATCTACCTTGTTGAAAAATAAACACTTTTTGACAAGGTTGTGTATACAAAGCCGGTATCGGTGAAAAAATGGTCGGTACCGGTAAAACAAAAATTGTCGGTACCGGTAAAAAAATGGTCGGTACCGGTAAGAAAAATTGTCCGTACTAGTTACAAAAAATTACCTGTACGGACAATTTTTCACTGGTTTTCGTAGAAAGCATATTTTACGGATAGCGCGTAGACTGTCGGAAAAAATATTTAAAAATTTATTTCTCTACTATTTGATCCTTAATATCGGCCATCTTGCTAGCTGACGTCCCAGACTAAAAAACATTGGAGAAGGTTAGGGGTAAAACTAAACTTTTTTTTGTGACTAATTACAGAAGACGAATCAGAGCGATACAGTAATAGGCGTCTGACCAACATTATTTCCGTTACCAGTCACAGGGTTGCCTTCTCGTCCCACGAAATGTTGGGAAGGCGTAGAAGTTTGACCAAGGTTATTTCTGTGACCAGCCACAGGGGTGGTTTCCCGCCCCACGAAGAGTTGGAAAGGGGTAGCTGTTTTACCAAAATTATTTCTGTGACCAGTCACAGAGGTGCCTTTCTGTCCCAACGAATTCTTGGAAAGAGGTAGGGGTTTTACCAACATTATTTTCTGTGACCAATCACAGGAATGCCTTCACACCCCCATGAAGTGTTGGAAAGTGGTATGGGTTTGACCAGCATTATTTCTATAACTAGTCACAGGTGTGCCTTCATGTGCCCGCCAGATGATGGAAAGGGGTTAGGGTTATACCAAAATTATTTCTGTGGCCAGTCACAGGGGTGCTCTCCCGCCCCCACAAAGTGTTGGAAAGTGTTACATCAACAAAATTTTCAAACTTCGTCGTAACACCGAATGGTAAACTTATCACAGTAGTTAACTACTTATGTGGTCATTCGCAACTACTTAACTATAAATGACCAGTGATAAATGAGCGACGGCCAATAAGGAAGTAGGCGCGAGCTAATTAGCGATGTGATGCCATGAGCATACCGGCCGACCTAACCATCGGTAATACAGAGATGCTTAGGTAATTAATTTAACATAGAACTACATATTATACCACAAGCGTGCTAACCCACGTACCCCCTAACTCACCTAACCCCTAGAAACGAATCCTACCAAACCACAGACAGGCTAACCCACCTAGAAATGCACACCTAGGAACAACGAGTTTAGTCGCCTATTTTTTTGAAATAATTACATTCTACACCATAATCGTGCTAACCCACGTACCCCCTAACTCACCTAACCCCTAGAAACGAATCCTACCAAACCATAGACAGACTAACCCACCTACACCTGCGAACAGCGAGTTTAGTCGCCTATTTTTTTGAAATAATTACATTCAACGCCACAAGCTTGCTAACCCACATCCTTTGAACTTAGGGCAGTTTCTTTAAACTCTTTAGGGGTAGCTTATTAGTATTACGTTTTATCCAGGATACTTCCGTCCAGCGCCGATTTTCATGAAACTTGGCACAGGGGTAGAGTTTAAAAAAAACAGGGTTAGAGTTTCGACTAAACTCGCTGTCCCCATGGTAGGTAGGTTAACCTGCCTGTGGTTTGCTTGGTAGGATTGGTTACGAGGGGTTAGGTATGTTAGGGGGTACGTAGGTTAGCACGCTTGTGGTGTCGAATGTAATTTTTTCAAAAAAATAGGCGAATAAACTTGCTGATCCCAGGGGTAGCTGGGGTAGCCTGCCTGTGGTTTGGTAGGATTCGTTTCTAGGGGTTAGATGAGTTAGGGGTACGTGGGTTAGCACGCTTGTGGTGTCGAATGTAATTATTTGAAAAAAATAGGCGACTAAACCCGCTTTTCCCAGGGGTAGGTGGGTTAGCCTGCTTGTCGTTTGGTAGAGATGGTTTTTAGGTGTTAGCTGGGTTATGGGGTAGGTGAGGTATGTGGGAAGGGGTGTCTCAAATAAACTTTATGCGGTATACACTTGAAAATTTGTATAATTCGTTTGATTAACATGCAACAACTATGCTCGTTGCCTAATCTCATTTCCACCCCATTCGAGGGGTGTTTTTTGGCTCTAGCTAAAAATTTTGGGGGTATATGAATTTTTTTGACCTCGGATTCGGATTCAGCGAGCAAAAATATATATAAAAATATAATATATAGTAATTCTCCGTCCAATCGCTTGTACCAAGCTCGACCAGCTTGTTTCAGACCATAAAAAGATGTGAAGATAAGAAGATGTGGCAGACCTTATCCCCTCGTCTAAGTTCCTTCAACATCGCCTTGGCTCTGTTGACCGATTCATCCTGGTTGTGCTTCTTATTGATGATGTAATGGAGAACTTCTTCCAGCCTTTCTTGAACTTCCATAAAAACTTCTTCCTCCAAATCGCCGTTGAGGTACGCCGTTGTCACATCATACTATCTGATGTGCATTCCTCTTTGCATTGCGAGTGCGATCGTTACTCGTATGGACCCTACACGCGCGACTGGTGCATACGTTTCGTGAAGATCCTTGCCGTATTGCTGAGAGTAGCCTTTTGCCACGATTCTGGCTTTTCTTTTTTCCAGAACACCGTTCGTGCCAAATTTATTACATAGCACGAAACGACTACCTATCACATCCGATGCCTTTGACCTATCGACTAGATCCCAAGTATCCTTTAGGAGAATCGATATCACATCATTCGCCATGGCTGTCATCCATTCATTTGACTCTTGACTGGCCAATGCTCGAGTGACCGGAATCTCCGTTAGGAAAACGAAATCGTTTGCGATCTCGTCATCGTTACCTGCTGTCTCGTAGACCTTCCTTGGCCTACCGGCTCATCCCGTGTGCACTGTACGTGGCCTACCTCGTCTTGGTACGCCCACAGGAGCTGGAACTTTGAATCCAAGGAAATCCTCTTCCGAAAAGTTTTCTTCATCGTAGCCACCATCATCGCTCGGAATCTCCTGTAAATCATCGTTGACCGGATGGTCGGAGTCTCGATTGTTACAGATTGCCTGTCAAAGAGATTGAACATTCAGATGTCCCAGCCTGATATGCCAATCCTCGAGTTAATTTTTCTTCGGCTTCCTAGTCGCGGCGACTTCTTCGGAAATCTTTTTACACTCGGGGACGTTTGGATCTCGAAAATAATATAATTCCTTTTCACGTCTCGCAGTCAGCAACACTTTCTCGTCTCGATCAACTACCTCGGCCTTAGTGTTTTTAAAAATAACCTTGTAACATTTATCGGTAACTTTTCCCATCGAGGCTATTTTGATTAATTTCCGCGAACAATTTGATGTCGTTGCACATATGAGATGTACTTCCGCTATCGAAACACCAAGCGTCACATTTCAGACCATTTCCGATTTTAAATATTTGGTCTGTTCCCACATCTAACGTTGTGAACATAGACAAATATTCATCGGACTTTTTGGCGTTTGAGGTTTGCTCTGTTGGCTTTTTCGCTGCCTTGCAGTGTTTCGCCCGATGTCCAACTTTATCGCACTTGAAACACTTTATCTTAGAATCCTTCTTTGTTGGGTCACCTTTTCTATTTGCTTACTTTTTCGCGGCCATCGCGTGTTGAACCGGATTGCGATTTGTCTCATTACGCGCCTTGAACTCTTCCGCGATCTTGATTCTGAGTGTTTTCAAAGACGGCAGTTCATCACGTGATGATATCGCACACCTAAAATTCTCAAAATATTCCGGTAAATTGCGCAGAAGCATGGCGGTCAGTAAATCCTTGTTTATTTCAACCTCCAGCTCAGCCAATTTGTCTGCGACGTCGAAGAAAAGTCGAGAATGTTCTCGTGCGTCGTTGTGATCCCGCATCTTCATGGACATTAAATGATTCAAAAGTGCAGCTTTGAGCGCTGGGCCCTCGGACTGATAAATATCTTCCAACTTAATCCAGATTTCTCGTGCGGTCACACAACCCGTTATTTGCTTCATTTCAAACAGGCTTATTGCTGATACAATATCCGACTGCGCCTTCAAATCAGCCTCCTCCCATGCACTTGCAGCTCGCTGAGATGCTGCATCGGCAGCAATCACTTCGGACTTCACTTTACTACCACTTACGTAACCCCAAGCGTCATTCTTTATGAGAACAGCACGCATTTGCATTTTCCAAGTAACGTAGTTTTCCTTTTTGAGGACTTCAAACCTCACACCGGTTGCACTCATCTTTATTTCGATGCACTATCGAACTTTCGCGAACCGACAAGTCAAAATACTCCCGAACTGTGACTTGGCAAATTTTTCGTTTCTAGAAACGCACCTGAGCCCATAACCTGTTAGCAATGTTCAGGGAAACTAGCGCATAGAAACAAAAACAGTATTTGCGAATAAAGAACAATATAATATTAATGGATCAAATTAGGATACATGGGATACATAGGGTTTTGCACACTGGTTACAAATCAACTAACCCGATCAGTAGGTTTTGACGTATAAACAAATAAACGTCGTACGTGATACATTAGTGCAGAGGTTGGAACACATTTAAATTAAAAAATCCAACAGTAAGAAAATAGTTGCAAGCATCTATCACATGTTTTTATATCCTAAACTCAGAAATAAGAAGCTGGTCATGAAAAAGCGAGAGAAGAGTAAAAGAAAGCAAGTTATCCATTGATAATCAATAAATAAATTAAACATTCAAAGTAAGGACTAAATTAATTTCAGTCATCAGATAAATTATGGATGAGCAAGTATGTGCCATTCGCAACTTTGGAGATTCGTACGTGCCGTTCGTAACTTTAGCGCATTGTACGTGCCATTCGTGACTGATGATTCGGAAATGAATTTGAAGAAACCTCTTTCTATGTAAATCCCAGACTCACCCCTAGTGGTTGTCTTTACGTTTCGAGCAGTCTTACTGTTAGCTTCAACTTTGGTGTACGAACCGCTTGGGTTAAGTCGCGATATTTTTAGCACTGTGAAATATTTCTCAACGAAGAACCGCTTTGTACAAGTCGCACCCATCGCGAAATAGTACGAAGTTCTAAGTGTAAATAAAGTACCTTCGGCTTTCGGTCGTCGTATAGATTGATTTAGGATTACTCAAGCAAATCAATTGAAACAACCGGTAGAATTCCGTCGATATTCTACAACAAATCGGGGATATCATCTACCTGCAAATCTTCTCTTTCCCTTTCATATTCCCTTCTTTCCTTTCATATTCTAATAAACATTTACTATTTCAATTACTGTTATATATTTTGAATTTACGCAATCTCCTTGGACTGATGAAGTGCAAACGATCCCACAATAATATGAATTGTCAGGCTATACCAACCTGACATAATCAGCCCATTTAAACTCCCTTACCTACCTTATTACCAACCTACCCTCGCCTTTGCTCGGGACGTGGCAAAAGGGGTAGGGGTTTCACCAACATTCACAGAATTTCACGATTTGAAGGAGTTCTAGGAATTCCGTGAATTCCGTGAATTTCTTGAATTCTGTGAATTCCTCAAATTCCTTGAATTTCGTGAATTCTATGAATGCCTTGAATTCCATTAATTCCGTGAATTATATGAATGCCTTCAATTCCATTAATTCCGTGAATTTCGCGAATTCCATAAATTACATTAATTTCGTAAGTCTATGAATTCCGTCAATTACCGACATCAGTACCGACATTTTGTTTATCGGTACCGACAGTGTAAACACTTCGTTTTTGGAAAAGTATCATTCTTGATTGAAATGTCAACTGTTTTTTTTTTAAATTCATTTTTTGTTTGAGGATTCAACTATTTTGTTCAAAATTCTTCTGTATTTGTAGACTTCTTGAACTGTTTTTAATTTAAAGTTAAAATCTGTTTTAGTGGAAATATCGACTATTACATTTTTCTATGAGGATTCATCCGCTTTCGTTAAAAATTAATCTATTTTGTAACTGGAAAAATTTAACTGGAAATTTAAGTATTCCATTTTTTATGGAAAATTATCTTTTTTAGGGGAAAATTCAACTTGCTTTGTTAAAGATTTATCTTTTTGGTTGAAAATTCACGTGAGTCTATTTTGGGTGGATTAATTCACCATGATATTATGTAATCAAGAGAAATCTTATGCAATCCATAGTTCTCTTAGGTAATCCAGAATAATTCTGTACATAGAGCTAATCCAGGATAATCAAATACATTCCAGAGTAATCCTTCTCCGCTGGTTCGCATTTTTAGCAGTTGTTTCCCCCTTGTCAAAAGATAGTTATTACAATTCCATACTCAAGGAATGTGATGACTCAGATTTTTGCAAAAAAAATTGTTGAAATTATTTGTTGTAGGTTCACTCACAGCGTCGAATCATGTTTCGCGACTTGTTTAACTTTCACGATGGGAGTGTCAGCGGTGATTTTATGTTTTCAAGGAGTGATGGTAAATTATTATTAAAAGATCGTGGCTACGTGTACTGAAATTTCGATACATGTAGCCGGATATTTTCGGTACGAATAGCAGGATCTGAAAAAAAGGACTATTTGTACCGAAATTTTGGTACAAATGGCCGGATTTTATCGGTACACATAGACACTGCCTTATTAAAAATTGGTCTACAAAACCCTGAAAATGTCATTTACTGTAACTTTATTAATGATTCTGATAAAAACGTCTATTTAAACATTAATGTATACAACATTTTTCTATAGATTGTGGTGAGAAGTGATCAACTTGATTTGGTCATAAAGTTCGGGACGAATTTTATAGCTCAAGCGATCCACCTTTTTTTCGATTGTGCTGCTGGACAAATGTTGCTCAATGGTAGTCAATCTGTCACGACTGATATGTTAGTATTTTGTGTAAAAGAAATATATGATTTTCTAATGTATTATTTTTTACATTAGTATGGACAAGTAAAGTACACCAGAAATTAATGATAATCAATGCATCGACAAAAATGGAATGAAAATCTATAGAATTTTTCTGAGATTCAATACGTTTTCTTCATAAAACATATGATTTTTTAGCACTGCACGATGTCATTTTTTGTTGATACAAAAAGAAGTGAATGCTTAAAGAATGAATGTTGATATCTTTGAAATTAATTTTTTTTAGATATGATGCAAATTGGTACGTAATGCTTCCGAAGCAGAAAAAGTTATTGCTGATGATGACGTTGAGAAGTTCAATTGATTGCCATGTGACCATTGGAAATTTTTTTATACTGAATATGGAAACTTATAGTCAAGTGAGGAAATGTCACAATTCTATTACAAATATTCTCAAATTTCTTCTGATCATGAAATAAAAATATTTATGTTTCTATTATTTAAGCTGATGAAGGCAGTTTTCTCGTACCTGAGTGTTTTAATGTCTGTACGTGAATAATTATTCTGGTTTACCATTTATCATTTTTGGAGACTCTTTCAGCCAGAGAGGTTCCATTTGTGGCAACTCCTTTGGACCAAAAAAATTGTTTCTAATAGAAACCCTACTTTTTCTGCGTGAATCGTAAGTCGGCAACATGTATTCTTACAGTGTTTATTCTTAATAAAGATATTTTTTCATCTATTATAACGTGTCAACCTTTTATTATTCATACCATTATTATTAGTACTATTATTATTGAGAAAGAAAGATTAGAAATAATTAATATTCAAATAAATTATTATTGAAATAAAAATATGTAGCAATGTTTTCAGAACGACGAAAAAAGAAGAATAAGAAGAAACTATCCAAGCGGGTCCGATCTTATACATCTCATATCTATGTTATGTGATATTCCCCAATGGGAAATTTACAACTGGCGCAGCAGTGAGTCAGTACTGGCCAGAGTTCGAAAGCATTGGCGTGGTGCTGGTAGCCAATACTGGCGTCGATGTGGCGTAGTCTTGGGATGATAACGCTATTTAGTACTGATTGCCAACTTCGGGGCTGTACTAAAATATTGTACTGGGCATCAGTATTGGCGCAGTAATGACTATAAGTACTGTGACTTAGTACTGGTGCAGCCGTGGGTATAAGTACTAGTGAAGTACTTATAAGTACTGTCAAAGAAGCCGAAGGAGTACTGATCACTACTGACGGTGATGTACTGGCATAAGGCAGAAATGATAATGATGTTCAGTACAGACTACCAGTATTTCCACTGCACTAGCGGCCTTTGCGATTTGCAGCTTTGCTTTCGGACATGATGATGCATTTTTATATTAATACATATTTTATTTCTTAGAGAAGAAAATAAACGGCATTTTCATTTTAAGGATGTAAACATTCTAAATGACAAAAAAGTTCATGTCACATTTTTTTCGCCGTTTAATATTCAAGAAATGTATCTGTCTAAATCCCGGAGGGGCATTAATAAACGAAAAACGTTCCACACATTTGAAAGAACACCTATTCTTTAACAATTGGTGTTATTTTGATTATTTACCATTACAAAACCATTACAAAAAAAAAGGTGTGACTATTTGACAAGACTACTTTATTCTTATGTATTTTGACGCGCTGAATATGAATCCGAGGTCCATTTACCTTCACCGCGTCAAGTTTGAGGGCATTTCAAGGCCAAATACAGGAAATGCCATGCAATAACTTCAACAACCTGTTTGCGGTTGCTGAATCCGAATCCGTTGTTCGTTTAATCCCTGAAGGTCAGTTGAAGGTCATTTAAAGGTCATCTTCAGGTCAAAATAACAGAAAATGCATGTTATGAAGTGCAACCAGTGGCTATATGATAGGTTAACCTAAGCTGTTAATCTAAACGTTTCAAACTCAGGAAAAAATTATGAATTCAAACAACTACAACTTGTCCAAATATATTGCTGCTACTAGCATTACCCAGGAACAACGACGAAGACGTTGCAGCTTCTGTTCCGATCGGGGTGCTTGTTTAAAGTGAGTCCCCTTGCCTCTCACTCTGTGGAGCCTACACTCTTTAATGTTGGCGCGCATTTTTTTGGGTCTGCATCTTTCTTCGAATGTTCTTCTCAGCGCCTTTCTTTTGTGTATGACTAAACTATCACTCTTCAGATTCCAGCAGTGATCTGACATCATGTGAACATCCCAAAATCCTTCATAACGCCTTCCCATTTCCTTTATGTCTTGGTGGAATATTTCACCTTGTTCTTCACTATAATTCCCCAGATTTTCTGGAAAATTCTCTGAATGGGAATCCAAAAAGTGGAGCTTTAGGCTCATTAAACATCCAATGGCTCCAAAGTTCACGATTAAGTCGCTCAGTATCTTCTTAAAATTTGGATCTTTGTTGTTACCAAGAAATTTCTTACAAACATTGACGAAGCTTTGCCATGCTTTTTTTCATCCGCCGACATCTTTTTTGGGAATTCTGAGTCCTGAAAGCTGTTTAATTAAGCCTAATTGTATATGTAGAGGAGGCAGTATTATATTAGCCGGATCAACCAAATTTTTTTTGATAACATTTTTTTCTCCTACAACAAAATTATTCCTCGATGGTGACACCTTTTTTTGTAATGGGCATTTCGATCTCTACTATCCTATTCACATAGATAACAAAGGTACTTCGTAAAACCACTTTTTTGTCCCAACAAGATGGTTACGACTTTCAAATCCGTGCAAACTTTCCATTGGTATGTCTCGTAACTTATTGTTGTTCAATAAAACAGCTTTGAGGCTCCTTTTTGAAGAATCAATAAATAACCGCCATTCTTTAGGATCATGTTTCACTCCAAATTCGCTAAAGAGCCCATCTATGTCATTGCTGTATACCAATGAATCATCTTGGTAGAAGTATTTTCGAAAAGGCTTATCCCTATTTCTATAGGATGTCACCTTTGTTCCTCTGGCTAGGGATCGTTTCTCCTGCAATCGGGAGGCTAACAATTCCGATTGTTAATTAGATAACCCCAAATCTCTCACCAAGTAGTTGAGTTCACGCTGATTGAACCTTGAAGATGTTCCGGAGTAACCCTTCATACCAGCATCGTTATAGTGATCGTCACAGTCATTGTCACAGTCATCTTCTTCGTCATCCTCTTGGTCATCTTTGTCATCTTCGTCCGCGTCACTGGAGGATTCTGATACGTTTCTATCGCTATTATCAACTGACATGGCCTCAACATCCATGGGTAAATCAGGGTCATCATCAACTAATACTGGCATCGTGACGAAGTTATTATGTAAACCAGAAACTTGCTATTTTTGGAATTCAAACCTAATTTATCGTTGGAACAAAAGTGGCTTTCGGGACCCAGGAATTGTTTGCAAGGTCATGAGTGATACTAAAGCATTCCGTGTACGCTTTTTGAATCTTTTCTGAGAGATTTATTAGGCTCTTACTGCCATGGTATTTCCCACACATAACAAAAAAGCGGTTCATACTTTTTGAGCATTTATCCATAATAATATCAACTAAATAAGATTTTCATATATAATATTGCATGGAGGTCCCGAAAAAATGCGGGGGGATTGAACTCGAATCAATTCCAATTACGATAGTATGACAACAAAATTTCTGACGGAATAGGAATTTGGCAGGAAAAAAGTGGCCCTGAAAAGGGCCGAGAGCTCCGAGAGTAGGGAGATATAATTTTCTTTAAAAAAATTACAAAAAGGACCCAGGAAACGGACCCAGCACACTTTAGATTAAAATCCTACCCCGGTCAAGTAGGCTGAAATCGCAATATAATATAGTTCAAAGCCTCCTGATCAAAAAATCCTAACGGGTATCAGTCCAACGAATCAAAATTTTTCGAGATAGAGTTGAACGCGATTCTATCGATCTATGCGATTCTAAAGCAGAAAACGATCACGCACATTGTCATTTGTTTCTAAATTGCATGCAGTTCTAAAACATAAGACGCTCACTCACATTGTCATTTGTTTCTGAATTTCATGTAGTTATGAAACATAAGACGCTCACTCACATTGTCATTTGTTTCTGAATTTCATGTAGTTATGAAACATAAGACGATCACTCACAATATCATTTGTTTCTGAATTTCATGCTGTTCTAAAACATAAGACGCTCAGTCACATTGTCATTTGTTTCTGACGCTCACGCATATTGTCACATTTTATTGAAAAATCTGCACCTCATCTTCAAGTTTCAAGCGGGACATTAAATTCGCTTGTGGTTATATTTTGCGCATTCAACCCCGCCTATCTCGAAAACTTGTGATTTTTTGGACTGGTACCCATTAGGATTTTTTGATCAGCAGGCTTTGAGATATGTTATATTGCAATTTCAGCCAATTTGTCAGGGGCCGGATTTTAATGTGAAGTGTGCGGGGTACTCTTGAGTTTAGCAAATTGAATCCAAAAGATGTGTCGCTGGTGAACTCCAGCAAGCGAGTGAGAATATCGACTTGAAACCGTTGAAGACGCAACTTAGAAGTGGAACAAGCGAAGATCTGGTTCATCAGATTTTTGAATGACCCTAAACTGATCTTCAGGGATCAAACGAACAACGTATTCGGATTCAGCTACCCCAAAAAGGTTGTTGACGTTTATTGCACTGCTTTCCCTGTATTTGATCTTGAAATTCCCTTAAACCTAACGCGGTGGGGGTAAATAGACCTCGGATTCATATTCAGCACTTCAAAATACATAAAGATAAAGTGGTCTTGTCAAATAGACATCACCTTTTTTTTGTAAACCATTGTAATGCAACGTGCTGAGAAATATATATACACTGGAAAAAAAGGTCGCTATCTTCATATACAATGTACGCTAATGACTTTATGCAAACGTATAAAAAAATGTATTATATCCAATAAACTTCGCAAATTATTTCGAATTACGTTACAACGTATATTAAAATTCTCACAGTAAAAACTATGGGATAAATTGACAGCAGGTGACGTTTCGTACCTTGTGTGGTGGTACCATTCACACTATCACGACTAATTTTTGTTGCAGGGAAATAGAACCCTGAAATTAGCATTAGATTCACACTTTGTTTTTTCTGTGCTTATACATTCGTATATTGAAAGTTAATTAATTTGACAAACATTTTGAACAGTGATATTTGATAGGTAATGGTTAAATAGCTGAATTGTAAATTTTTAATAACTGCTAAAGTAGCAATTTCGCAAAATCTTATTATTTAGAAATTTAAGTGAGAACCTAACAAATACGACATCTTCCAGACTAATAGTTGAAATTTATTTGGAACGGAAAATTCGAATCGATTACATTTCGAAAACACAGCTAATTTCCCCCATCAGATCTTCAAACAATTTCGTGCAATTTTCTTTATGTGTGAGTTCCATGTCATTTAGAAAAATAAAAAAAAAACTTTTTAGATAGTACTGTAGAACGATATGTATTTTTTACATTCTCATCAATGAAGGTATTAGATTTGTGGAAAATTTGGGGGGGGGGCCGCCCCCAATTTTTTTCAAATGTCCACGTTTTGCGACCTTCTGAACCCAAAAAACAGGTTTTCGCGAATGAGTCTGTCTGTTTGCATGATTGTATGTATGTATTTTTGTAGATTTTTAGTCTGCTGGCACGATAACTTTCGAAAAAATTGACAGATTGGATTAGGCTTTGGTAAACTCTTCAAATGTCCTAAAATAAAGGTCAAGTTTGTTAGCCAGCTATTTTGGATGAAAATTCAAAAAGTGAGCGCATTTTTAAAACGTTTGAAACCACTTTTTTTAAGATTTGAAAATTCTATGTACGGATGTTTGTAGCACTCAGAATGAAGAACAATTTATCCTGGTGTCTTCTTTTGATTGAACGAAAACTAATGGAGTTATAGCATTTACAAAATTTCAAAAAACAAACGAAAATAATCATTTAAATCCAAAAAACGCGCGATATGAAAAAAGTCAAGAGAAGACAAACGTTGCTTTTTGAACACCCTACAAGATAATCGTAAGAACTTATTAAATTTTCATGAAAAATCAAAAAATCAAATTTTGCAATGTGTGAAAAAACTGAATCAAACGGAAGATGTGAAACCAGACAAGATTTACAAATTTGTCATCAATCACTTTTTTATACTACACGTAGTTTTTATCTTATTCTTAAAAAACAACATTAAAAATAAAATTTAAATTTATGGACAAACGACACAAGCTGCGAAAAATAATTATGAGGCAAAAGTTGTTCATCCAAAAAAGAGCTACAAATGTGTTATAATCATTTTTTGGTAGGATGC
>CAKNXH010038011.1:0-10680 GCA_932178445.1 Andricus quercusramuli | reverse complement strand
TGATTTCAAGATAATTTCGCTAATTTAGGAAAATTCTACTGAATTCAAGAGAATTTCGCTGATTTCAAGACAATTTTACTAAATTCAAGAGAATTCTGTTAAGCCTAATAGAACTCTACTAAATTGAGAATTTCATATGACCGAAAAGAATTCTACTGAATTCAAAAGAATGATACAGAATCCAATAGAATTCCATTAAATTTTGAAGAATTCTACTGAAATCAAAAGAATTCTACAGAATTCAAGAGTCTTTTACAGAAATTAAGATAATTTAACGGAAATCAAGAGAGCTCTACTCATTTCAAGAGAATTCTACAGATTGCTCGAGAATTCTGTCGATCTCGAAAGAATTGTACTGAATTCAAGAGAATTCTGCCAGACGTACGAAAATTCTACTGATTTCAAGGGAATTTGGCAGACTTTAAGAGAATTATACAGATTTTGAGAAAATGCATAAAGAGAATTCTACTGTATTCACGAGTTATTTACAGAATTCCAGAGAATTAAAAAAATGTCATGAAATCTGTAAAGATACTCCGTATAAATAGTATTCAGTAAAATACAATATTTAAACGAATTTTGTATTCTTCATTGAAAATAACTAATTGAAAATGCTTTGTGAAGATTAAAAATAATTTTAGTGTATATTTTTTGCTCACAATATTTTATTATATTTTATACATTTTCATATTTTTCTCAAAAAACCAAACTTTTGGTGGAGGTGCTGCCAGCCAGTACTTCCACTGAAGCAAATTTCAGAAATTAAACATATAACAAAACCAGAATTATGGGCTTTTTTGCGCTTTTAAAAATTATAAAAATCAATTTTCTTCAAACAACGCATACAATGAATTATGAGCTCAGCATAAATATAATCATATCAGAATTTTGGTCTATTCTTGTGTTTTTCAAAAACCTTCACATTTATTTTACGAAATCAAAAAAAACAAAAAAAAAACCTGAGGGAGTAGGTTGAAAAAAAACGTATATCATAGCTCTAAACTGCTTTATAGCTTACTAAAAACTTTTTCGGGACTTAAAAACACAACCAAAAAAATCTCAAACCAAAAATAGACACCATAGAAACCTATAATAGCATTAGACAGCCCCAACAAACCACACTCAGTACATTCAACGAACTCCATCTCAGCTGCCTTCAAGTTAAACTGTCAAAAAATTCAAAATTTGAAATAATTACCCCACACACTTCCCCAACACTCAAGCTGATATCCTCATCCCTACAATATTATAACACAGACTTAAAAAAACTACCCCTACTACATTTAACGAATCGCATCTCAGCTGGCTTCAACAGAAGCAGTAAAAAAAAATTCAAATTAAAAATAGTCACCTAAGAGACCTTTAGTACATTTAGCGAAACCAGTCGCAATTGACTTCGGCTACAGTAGCCAAAAAACTGTCTAATTATAAATGATCACCCTACACACTTTCCCAAGACTGTTTTAGGTATATCCATCCCTACTACAATATTTAGCAACAAAAAAAACGACTCCTAGTATACTTAACAAACCTCGTCTTAGTTACCTTCGACTTAAGCAGCCAAAAAAATTTCAAATTAAAAATAGGCACCGCATACACTTTCCCAAGACCCTTGTTGATATCGTCTTCCCTCAAATAATATTAGACAGCCCCATAAACCACCCTAAGTACATTTAACAAACGCCGTCTAAGTTGCATCTAACTAAAGCAGCAAAAATAATTCCAAACTAAAAATTGTTACTTCAGACACCTTTCCATGGCTCTAGCAGATACCTTAGTTCCTAAAATAATATTATACAGCATCAAAAAGCACCCCTAGTACTTTCATCGAACCCCGTATGAGCTTCCTTCAACTTAAGCTGCTAAAAAATGATAAATTTAAAGTGTTCACCCCACACACTAAGCCTAATGAGTTAAAAATAAATCAAAGCTTTATTCTGTTGAACGCAAGAGAATTCTACTAAATTCAAGAGAATTCTGCCAGCCCTGGCGGACCGAACGAACGGAGCGGATACGCTACAGCGTATCCTTATAGTATCCACATCGTATCCTCTCCGTATCATGCAAGAAAAACTCGTTAAAAAAGGAAGATGAACATTTCACTTATTGAAATTCGGATTCTACGTGAAATTTTGCGTTAAAAGGTCACGGAGTAATCGCAATAGTTTTTCTTGCAACATTAAAAACTTTCAAAAAATATAATACTTATCGATAACGTGGGCTGAAGGCGACTTCAAACGCATCGTCGACGGATAAAGCCTATGAACTGCTACTGAATGACGATGCGTTTGAAGTCGCCTTCAGCGCACGTCATCGATAAGTATTATATTTATTAAAAGTTTTTAATGTTGCAAGAAAAACTATTGCGATTACTCTGTGACCTTTTAACTCAAAATTTCACGTAGAATCCGAATTTCAACAAGTGAAATGTTAATCTTTCTTTTTTAATGAGTTTTTCTTGCATGATACGGAGAGGATACGATGTGGATACTATAAGGATACGCTGTAGCGTATCCGCTCCGTTCGTTCGGTCCGCCAGGGAGGACGTAAGAGAATTTTACTGAATTGAGGAGAATTCTACGGACTTCAAGAGAATTATACAGATTTCAAGAGAATGCATGAATAAAGAGAATTCTACCCCTGGCGGACCGGCCGAACGCAAACATTACGCTACAGCGTAACGGTAAAGTAATGCTAAAGTAATGGTAAAGTAATATGGCATTATAATTAATAAAGGAAACAAAATTAATATGTAAACTGTTGCAATTATAATGAAACGTTGAAATTTACGTTCAACGGTCATGCCGCAATTGCAACAAGTTGCTTTTGCAGCATTAAAAAATAAAAAAACATAGTGATCGTCATTGCAGTCGGGCCCCTGCATATTGGCAACCCGCTAACGTGGCTTTAAGTGGGTTGCCAGTCTGCAGGGACCCGACTTGAATGACAGCCACTTTGTTTTTTTATTTTTTAACGCTGAGAAAGCAACTTGTTGCAATTACGGCATGACCATTTAATGTAAATTTTAACGTTTTATTATAATTGCAACAATTTACATATTAATTTTGTTTCCTTTATTAATTACAATGCCATATTACTTTAGCATTACTTTACCATTACTTTACCGTTACGCTGTAGCGTAATGTTTGCGTTCGGCCGGTCCGCCAGGGACGGTATTCATGAGATATTTATACAGAATTACGAAGATCTATGATTAATTCAAGGGAATTCTGCCTAACTCTAGAGAATTCTTTTAAATTCGAAAGAATTTTGCTGATTTCCAGAATATTCTGCTGAATTTGAAAGAAAACAGGATAATTTGACGAAACTCAAGAGAATTTCTACCAAACAAAGGAGAACTCTACTGAATTTAAAAGAATTATACACAATTCAAGAGAATTCTACATAATTGAAGAGAATTCTCTGAATTAACGAGATATTTTTACAGGTTTCCAGAGGATTATGATAAATGCAAGGAGATTCAAGAGAATTTCGCTGAATTCAAAACAATTCTGCTAAAATCAAAATAATTTTACAAAGTTAGAGAGAATTTAGCTGTTTCTAAGACAATTCTGCTAAACTCAAGAGAATTCATGAGAATTCCACTGAGAACTCGAAAATTCTACAAATTTCAAGGGAATTTACAAAATTCATGAGAATGTTCTCGAATTTTATTGATTGTGGAAAATATCTTTTTCCATTTTTGTATCTCGTTGACGTGTGAAGTTGCACCAGAGTCACAACCTACTGCAAAAGCGATCCGAGGAGAAATTATACGAAATGAACTTGCTTATGCACACACTCTTGTCGATGGCACATGGACTGTCGACCTTCTAACGCGTGCTTCTGATTGGTTAATCTTTAATTGTTAATAACTCGGTAATTATTGACTTTAGAACAATTTTTTTATAATTATTTTCGACGCCATTTTTTTGTTAGAATTCAAAAATACAAATATGTTTTTTGAGTACTGGGACACCCTGTATAAAAAATGGGTGCATTCGTGAAATTAAAGAAGCACGTGGAATATTGTGCTTTCTGAATTTGTTTTGCAAATTCGGTTTGTACTTTTCGTTCTCTCCAAGTATAATATACAATTTAAATGTACAATGAGTTTAGCTTACAGTGATTGAAATATAATTAATTAAGGTAAACAATAGTACTTATTAGCTACAATATTATTATCTACTGAGTCTCTAAAGTCTGTGGCATTTGGCAAACATAGCTGCTTGCCTCACAATTAATAAATATTAATTTCTCGCTGACTTCGGTTATCGGATGCAAAATTACATTATTTTCTTTCCTTATAACTCTAAACAAATGTCGCACTAGTATATCGGGAACTATAATTAAGTGAACCGCCGACAAATAGCACATTGTGTCAGTTTTAACGATATCCTGAACCTGAATTACGTCGTCAGAAACTAATCTGAAAACAGTATCGTTCCTTTCAGTGGAGAGAGTATCTGTGTGCTTTTGTATACTCTACCGTTATAAATGCATTTTTTAAAAGATTAATCTGGAATTAATTGATTATTTGCGGGATCAATAATTTCAGTCGGTGAACCTTTTCCACAAAATGTGACGCCATAAGGACTTTCTGACACATAGGTTGACAGCGGACAATGCGAAAAGATTTGCTGACAATATTGTCTAGCAGTTTCCGAGTTAAAGATGTGTCTTGAAGTTTCAAACTTAAAGTTCAAAAT
This sequence comes from Andricus quercusramuli, assembly GCA_932178445.1. Lineage (NCBI taxonomy): Eukaryota > Metazoa > Arthropoda > Insecta > Hymenoptera > Cynipidae > Andricus > Andricus quercusramuli. The sequence goes on along the minus strand of CAKNXH010038011.1, from coordinate 5,971 downwards.
GTCTAAGGATTTTACACCCATTTGCTGCTCTGGTTCTTTAGGACCTAATACAATCTGCTTTAAGATATGTAAATGACTTTCGGAACAGAAAGCAGCGGTTCCTCAGAGAGGGCCAGAATGTCGAACAGATTCGACAATATGCAATAATACGTGAACATTGAAAGTCATTTGTTCTAGCTCATAGAGAATTTCAAACTGTCCAACAAATTGTACCATATCTATTTCGCAACGAGTTAATTCTTCTTCTGTGATTTCCGTTTTTAACAGAGTGAAAATAGTGTTAACGAGCAAAGAGAAATGCTCTAGACAATCGGCAGGCAAAAAATCTCTTAAGCAGGGAACACCGAAGAAAAGTAACCAAGATCGCCACTCGGAAGCTTTCCACTTTGCTTTACACGAAAATCCGCGTAGAACTCTATGAATTTCGAGAATCGTTTCTATCGTGTTCATAATTTCGTTCATAGTCTGTATATCTCGGGTAGATAAAAATCGATATTAAACCCATATCTCCCAAAGCTGTTCTACTACACCGAGACGAACGTTTTGCAGATATTCTAGTGGAAAGCTCCAAACCATGTCGAAAAATTCAGTGAGATTTAGCAAACTCGAAGCACCCTTAACTCCGTTTATGAAACTTTCTCGAATCTTTCTAGGATTTCGAATCTCCAACGGACGTCGCTGAACGTTCAAAACATCTTCTAGATGAGATTCGTGTGATCTAAGTCTAAAGTCAGGATCAAAGGGATATCTCACACAGTTCCGATAATATCCCTGTTGATAACACCAACTACACCCGTAGTACCCATTATATTGTACTCTATACTGAAGAATAGGTCGAGCAACCGAATCGACGATTCCAAAAAGAATTTTGAAAGTGAAAGGTATACGCATATCACCTATTTTCAGTTCAATACCTTGTGTACTTAATGGTTCGACGAGCTTCATGAATTCTTCTAGGAAAGAATTCATTAGATCAGACTTCGGTTCGTTAGCAGTCATCATTACTCCTGCCAGCATGATGTATCTAAATCTCAAAGGGATTGGAATTTCGCTAACTTGAACTAAAGCAGTCCAAAAGTTATCTCTAACACTGCGTTTTAAAATTGCCCCATCGGGGAAAAAGTTTAAAGTCAAAACAGTGTTACACATTATAGGATTGAGGCTCTTATATAAACTTCCATCTCGAAAATCTTTAATGGTATTTTCGTTGTTATTAACGGGGTTTTGTCTCCTATACAAATGCAATAATTCTTGTTTCACATCTCTGAGTTCGAATAAACGCTCTATTTGGTATTGTAGGTCGACCATTAAGTAGCTCGACTCTGTTAAAGCCTCCTTTGGTACTGAAGAAAAATTTGGACAATTTGTCGTCAAGTAGATCTTCTCTGTCCGAAAATGATGCACCTGATGTTTCACAGCCTGAACAAGTATTAAAAAGTAGCTCGTCTACGGCACAGCCTACTCCTTTGGTACAGACGAAAAATCTCGACAAGTTGTTAAATAGTTCTTCTTCGTCAGAACCAAGAATTTCGTCGAAGGAAAATCCGTCATGCGATAACATTTTTTGTCATCGACGATGTTTGAAATCTGAGGAAACTATTCTAAATCTCACTCGCTTATTAGATCATCAGTTAAAAATTGTGGATGAGATGCGACTGGAAGCTAGAGAAATTGGAAGCAGATATGAAGAATTACGGCAGAAGTTGGATGATAAATATGAAGAAATCGAAGGTAAATATATTGAATAAAATGTTGTATAATAATTAGATAATATCACACAGATTGCAAACAATTTATTAATTTTCAGCTAGGATTTTCCATAAGCAGACTGAAAACAAGGCCGCATCTCCATACCCGCCTCCAGGATACCGGAGAAATTCTGACGATAACGTAAATTACCTATAAAAATTTCTACAAACGAAATTCTTTATTGGAATTGGCAGCAGTTAATTTATTTCCTGACCGAGATTATTAAAAATTCTTAGTTTCTATAGAGAAAGTTATCCAATTGCTTTAAATGTCATTTATATATGACGCAATCTGAGATTGAAGGAGTTCGTTCAAAATTTTTGTTAGAAGCACTTGTAATTTTGATTTCTTGAATTTGAAAGCCTAATCAGAATTTTTTTAATTCTCAGGGATTGAATTATAAAATGTTTATTTTTGAGCCTTTTAATGTTTCATTGTTTAATTCCGAATTTTCATAATCTATTTCGAAATGTGCAGTTTTAAATGTTTACTATGAGACATAGCATTCAAAGTTGAATAATCTTAAGTCGAAACTTGATAAATTAGATAATTGCAAATTTATAGTATTCGAAATTTGAAATTCAGCAATCTTTCATTGAGTCCTTCTGGATTTAATAAATTTACTTTAAATTATTGGCATAATAGTTTAAAACATTCACTAATTTAAATCCTTGAAGATTTAATATTTTTAGACTGAAATTAAAAAAAGTGGACAGTTTCAAATTGAAAAATGTAATACTTGAGCAATTTTGAGTTTGAATAATATCAAACAAAAATTTTTAAATTGCACGATTTGAAATTAGAAGAACTTCTCATTTAATCCACTGGAATGGCTTAAAATTGAATAATTTTAGTATAACACTTTACAATTAATACATTATTTTGAAAAGTTGGAAACTAATAGCGATTGAAATTAAATAATTTGTTTTGAGATTAAAAGGCACCGTTTACAATAAGAAGCGTTCGAATTAGAAAAATTAAAAATTAGGGAAATTTAACCTTTTTGATTGACATTGAAATAACTAAAAATTCTTCAATTAAATATGAAAGCCTTTTAGTACTTCAACAATCATAGATTTACTACATTCAGAATCAAATAGGCTAATTGCTTAATTTTGAAAAGTTATGTTGACAGGAAAATGGGTTGGAAAACGGGAAATAATCAGGAATTTTTTTCTTAGTCTTGAGTGGCCTCCCTGTTTGCTTTTTTCATTTCAAACATACGAATGAAATTAATTACAGATTCACACGGGTAAGGGAATTTGGATTGCACGGAGCAGTTACAATGAAGCTTGCAACTCCAATTCACCACCACTGTTTGTAAAACTATTGTGTGATATGGTTTTCTCACCCGAGGAATTGAAAAATTCAACGGTTACAGGTAGAAATAGTAACAGAAGAAGGCCAGGGTCATTGTCAAGAGCGCCGAAAAAGTTGGACCCAACCAGAGTGTTGGCCATTAAAGGTTTTTATTTCACAATTTTATTGAATAGATATAGTTATTTCTTTTGATTTATTTTTTTTGGCTGCAATTTTCAAAATCAAGGTATAACGAATACTATGGGACCTTACATGCCAATAAAAAAACTGTATATTTTTTCTCAGACATCACAAGGTACTGGCTTGATACTTTAAACATGTCCGACGAAGCCGTTGACAATGAAGTCGAAAAAGTGAAGGGCTATATATCTGCAAAAATTGCATAATTGCAAAGACCGCCAAATGCCAGTAATTATTAATTTCAATAGTAATTTAAAACAAGTTTTTTTGGATCACAATAATTATTTTCTTTTCATTTACAGAAAGGAAAAAACGGCGCCTATCACAAGGAGAAGGACAACAGGTAGATAAAATTGAGGGTTTTCCTGGCGATGATTTCGTGTTGGACCCAACATTGGACGGCTTGAAACTGCCATCAAGTGAGAGTGATAGTGGGGCAGAGGATGACGAATTAACAAATGAAAATGCTAATATCCGTAGGATATTAGAAGATGAAGAAGAATCCGAATAGCTTTACTCTTAGTTAATTTTAATTGTTCTGTGCCTAAAATATTTTAAGAAATTTATTTAATAAATTACATGTTTTTCATACTAAATTATAGACAATGAAATTAATAATTTCATGAAAAAACTTCACCTCATTGGCAAATTTGTTGATTCCAGTACTCTCAGCTCGCGGAAATTATACCAAAAAGTTTATTTAATTTTTTTAATGAACATATTGCTTAAAATGTGTTGCCTCGGAAAAAAGTAAATAAACGTTTTCAAATAATTCCCGCGAGACGAAAGTGCTGCCATCAATTTGCCACTTCATAACATCAAAATCCCACTACCGATTGGCCCGAATGGGAACGATTGGGAACGATTGAAACTTTACAACGCTCAATCGTATCCAATCGTGCACACACGATTAAGAAACACGATTGAAAACAATTCAAATTTCTTTCTATCGTTTTGAATTGTTCTTAGTTAATTATTTCTAGAAGGGCAGGTAGAGAAAAAAGGGATTATACCACATAATCAGACGGGCTTCAGGAAAGGGATGGGAACAATCGACAATGTTTTCGTACTTAACTACCTGGTGAGTAGGAATTTAGGGAGGAAGAAGAGAAAGTTGATAGAACTGTTTGCGGATTTTAAAGCAGCGTTTGATTCGGTAAATTGGAAGGTGCTCTGGGAACCCCTAGAAGAGAGGGGAGTGGACAAAGGGTTGATAGAGAAAGGATCGAGGAAATTTTCGTGGAAACCAGAGCGAGGCCCTGGCGGACCGGCCGAACGCAAACATTACGCTACAGCGTAATGGTAAAGTAATGGTAAAATAATATGGCATTATAATTAATAAAAGAAACAAAATTAATATGTAAACTGTTGCAATTATAATAAAACGTTAAAATTTACGTTAAATGGTCATGCCGTAATTGCAACAAGTTGCTTTCTCAGCGTTAAAAAATAAAAAAACAAAGTGGCTGGCATTCAAGTCGGGCCCCTGCAGACTGGCAACCCACTTGAAGCCGCGTTAGCGGGTTGCCAACAAGCAGGGGCCCGACTGCAATGACTATCACAATTTTTATTTTTTATTTTTTAACGCTGCAAAAACAACTTGTTGCAATTACGGCATGACCAGTCGACGTAGATTTTAACGTTTTATTATAATTGCAACAGTTTACATATTAATTTTGTTTCTTTTATTAATTATAATGCCATATTACTTTAACATTGCTTTACCATTACTTTACCATTACGCTGTACCCTAACAGCACGGAACGTTCCCGGAACGTGTAAAATGTCCGCCCTTGGGAACGTTCCAGGAACGTTCCACTGGGACCTGAGAGGAACATTCCATTATTGTTGTTTTTAACAACATTTATCTTGTAAACCGTAAGAGATAGGTAAGAATGGATGTCATTTTTGAGTTTTGAGTACCGCATATACTACACTATAATATGATATCCGTATCATAAATTGACATCGATTTTGACCTATCACTTACGTTTTACGCTTTTTTTATTTTGATAATAATAACAATAACGTTAATTTATGTTTGGAACGTTCCAGTGGAACGTTCCTGGAACGTTCCGTGCTATTAGGGTAGCGTAATGTTTGCGTTCGGCCGGTCTGCCAGGGGGGTGAGAGTAGGAACACAAAAAGGAGCCGTTCTGGACGGGAAGAGGAGTCAGGCAAGGTTGTCCACTCAGTCCGCTTTTATTTAGTATCCTGTTGTCAGACCTAGAAGAGAAGTTAGAAAGGAAGGGTAAGGGAGGCGCGATCCTGGGTAATAGTAAAATATACTCTCTCGCGTATGCGGACGATATAGTTTTGTTAGCGGAAGAGGGAGAAGGATTGAAGCTAATGATGAGAGTTTTCGAAGACTACGTGAGAGAGAAGGACCTAACGGGAAATGTAAGAAAAACCAAAATAGTTTATTTCAGAAATAGGAAAAGTAAAATAGAATATGAATGGAAGATGAGTGGCGACATTATAGAACTAGTCGAGGAGTTCTGCTACATAGGTTTTTGGTTTGAATCGGGGGTAGAAAATGAGTTGCAGTTAAAAAAGATGCTTGAGAGTGCGAGTAAAATAATGGGACAAGTGTGGGGTATAGGTAAAAGAAGATTCAAGGATGACTGGAAGACGAGAGTTTGGATGTTTGACGTGTTAGTGTGGTCAGTAATGAGCTATGGAGTAGAGATTTGGGTATGGAGGGAATACAAAGGGATAGAAA
>CAKNXH010038008.1:0-11161 GCA_932178445.1 Andricus quercusramuli | reverse complement strand
GAGAGGGTAAGGCTTCTGCCAATTACCCTATTGCTGAGTACCTTCTTATGGTTGTGAATCTGAAACCTCCTGATGCCTCCTACTGTAGGGAACTTGAGACCGATATTTTTTACCATATACCAAATTATAATAACATTGTACTTATTCGTAGTCTAACAACAAATCTTAATGCTACCAAAAATATAATTAACTATTTCAAATGAGTAGTGTTCTCCGCCGGATTATTTGTAGTTCCTCATAATACCAACTACCACATTGTTGATTCTAGTACATGGATTGACTTGATGATTGTTGATGATCTAGGTAAGGTGACTTTTTATCTATAGCCTTTGGCAAATTCCCGCCTCTCCATACGCTTACAGCAAAAAAAAAGTCCACACCTTGGATTACTGATTATGTCAAAGACTTGATGAGAGAAAGACAGGAACAACGTAGATTGGCTAAATGAAAAAAACAAAATGTATTATTTAAGCCGAATTTTGTAAATTGAGGAACTTAGTTCAAACTAAAATCAGGGTTTCATAAAATTAATACAATTACAATTCTATCAAAAACAGAAATAAGAATAAAAACATCGGGCTTCTTTTAAGACGCCTTGTTCTTATGCCTCCAAAACACTTGGCTCCTGATAACAATTTCTCTCCTGCAGATCTTTTAACAGCCTTCACGATAAAAACCACACTCCTTGCCAACAGCACTCCTTTCCCGTCTTTAGTTCCCTCTACTTTTGATGATATAGGATTATTCTTTTCTAATATATCACAGGAAACCCTAATTGAAAAAATCTTAGAGGTAAAATCAAATACTGAAGGTTCTGATGGTATTTCAATTAAAATGATTTGCATGTCTCGACCAGTCATTGGGCTATTATTCGCTTTGTGCCTAAAATATCTAACCCTACCTCTCTCAAATAATGCCGTCCAATATCCATCCTCTGTGCCTTGTCTAAACCTTTCGAATTTATTGTCCAACAGCAGCTTATAAAACACCTTGAAACTAACAATTTCGTTGATCCAATGCAATGTGGGTTCCGTGCCAGGCATAGTACACTTACAGCTTCACTTCAAGTAACTTCTGACCTGCAACTGGGAATTGATAGGAGGTAAATAACGGTTTTTGACGACTTTAAGCTATACCTCACCGGGCCTACTGCCTCACTGAAGAGCTCACTTCAAAGGGTACAGGAGCATATCGATTTGGTGGAGCAGTGGGCCTTGACAAACGGTCTTACTCTTAACCCTGCTAAAACTAAGACTATAATAATAGGACCTCCTTCCTCTCCTTCACTTTTCTCCTTCAATAATATACTTTCAGCATCTAACATTTGTTGATTTGTTGAGACATGATCCGTCCATAAGAATGAGAACCTGCATTTACTGTTTGTTGCAGGATTCAGTTCAGAGTTCGAATGCTTACCTAACGGCGAACCTCTTCCTGGCGTTCATAGCCGCACACCTTCTGATGCTCCTGACAGTTCTGTTTCTCCTGGCACTTCCCGACCTGGCACTTCACTTCGTGCCAGGTCGAGGTCTCCTCCTCGCAGACATGGCTCGTTGCTCATACTTGGTTTCGAACTCTACGAACTTCAATTTATTAGGGTTATTCCCTACACGAATCCGCAACAGGTATTTGAGGTGAAAAGATACACTTTCCCTGCCGATAAACCCATTGAATTGAGAATATTTCGTGGTGTTCAAATGCCGATGCCAACCAAAGAGCAAACTGTTCTAACAACATCCACTGGTGACGTGATGGCAATACTGGAGAATAAGAGCAGACTTCGTGGAATATATGCGCGTATACGTGGCACACAAAAACGGGTGAAAATAAACATGAACAGCGGCGCGGTTGTCGAATTAAGCAAAGAAGAAATCAGGGACACACCCTTAACCACCTCTCACCCAATCTCAAAGTATTTTAGAGTTGTACACGTGAACAACATGTAACTGATACGTAAGCCAAAATCCTCCACAGAATAATTTAATTTGAGAACACGTCAAAGTGAAACATCATACTTTTTTTTAACCAAAGAGTTTTCAAACTTTTCGAGTAAAAAAAAACTCTATTGTCTTCCATGCAAAACCTGGGGTATCGCAGGGGTCGAATCTTGGCAAGCATGAAATTCTACAGAGTGTTCAGTAATATCTTTTTCGCCGACAAGTGTAACTATAACTGTTGTTGTGCAAACAGGTTCCCATCATCCACTGCACCATGTGGTATGATGGGCATTCGAGAGGTATATGACCGGAAAGTTCAACACAACGAAATTCACCAAGGTCTCACTCGGTGAAGGTGCTTTGGTTCGGAGCACTGCCTTGAAACTAAACATGGGTGTGACACAATGGGTCTTATAGCTTCAGTGTTAGGGGGTGTAGGTCGTTACGTCCCCCACCTCGCCCACAAGCAACCAACTACAAGGCATAAGCACACGCTTGTTCATCAGGATCTATACTTTGTTTAGCGAGAGAATACTCGACGTCGCGCAGTTTTTTCAGGAAAGGGCGGGCTAAATCTTGATGTGCTCCTCTTGGGACAATCAGCTGTGAAATTTGAGGAAGGCCATACATTTCGAAGGAAAGGATTTCTTTAAAGTGGATATTTGAAAATCAGTTAACTGCGCCTAAACTCCGCTCTTTTATTCCAGCCTGCGCTGACTAGAGAAAAAGTCGTCTTTTGTGCTGAGTATTATCTTGCTGAAGAGAGTATAATCAGGATGGTGCGACTGCGTGACCTAGACCTGCTTTTCGATAAACAGTTTTTTTATCAAGATTAGGTTTCAGAAGCTATACATGAATCCCTCACATCTCTGGGCTTCTTCATCAGAAATTCTTCGATGTTAAAAATGAGCTAGCGCTCAAGACAGTATTCCGTACTCTTGTTTGTAAACATCTTGAATATGATTCGATTATCTAGTCTCCCTTTCATACGATTTATAAAATAAAATCAGAGAGAGCTCAAAATAGTTTTCTTCACTTTGAGGCTATAGAATTAGTAACGAAGATGAACACATGGGACCACAATTACGATGAAATTAGAGCGTTGTTAAATAATCTAAATATGGTGGCTAGAAATATATCCTATGTATGCTTTCTTCTTAGCTTATTGAATAAAAAAATTAATTGTTCGGGCATTCTCGCTAAAATTAAATTGCATGCATCTACTCTGACCCTTCATAATTATAAATTTTTTAAGTTACCCTAGCATCGACTTGATTACGGTGAGAAGTCTATGCTCATGGATATATGCAGCGACGCTAATTGGTTTGCTAATGTTCTCAAATTCTTTAATAATTCAATGTTTGGTACAGGCACCTGTTCGTTTGGACGAGCTTGATTGCGCTTTATATCAACACTCTGAAATTTGTGTATGTTATTTTATTTCTAATTGATTATTTTTACTTTTGTTCTATGATAATTATCCTTATTATTATGTATCGTGTGCACTAAAGGGCATTGTTTGTATACTGTTTATATAAGTAAATTAATGTAACTGTTCAAAATTGATGGATTTTGTTATTATTATTATACCACATCCCTTCCCGGGTACGCGTGACTCACCCGTTTTAAGTTCACATAAATCAGTGATTAAACCAACTAAAGGAAGATTGGTCGATGACTCTGGCAACTAAGGCCAGATTAGTCCGTTATCCAGCATATTAGGACAAAATCAGTAATTTCCGGCCAACGCACGCAAGATTAATTTGTGACCCAACCAAATAAGGCAACATCAGTCTGTTGGAAATCTAACTAAGGCAAGATCAGTCTATGATTTGAATATCTGATGCAAGATTAGTCAGCCAGCTGGCCCACTAAGGCAAGATCAGTCGATGAGCCCAACAACTAATGCAAGTTCAGTCAGTTATCTGACGGAATTCAGCCATAAAAATCACAAACAATTGCTATTGGTAATATTTGCTGAAGCAGTGACTGATATTGTCCTAGTTGGCCGAATCACTGGCTGATCTAGCCAGAGTTGGTAGTATCACTCACTGATGGTGATTTATCCCGCCGGATCTCTAACTGACTCTGCCTCAATTGATTTGATCAATATCTAACCTTGCCTCAGTTGTTTGGATAAGTGACTGATCTTCCCTCAGAAGATTTGATCATTGACTGATCTTGTCTCAGTTGGTAAGATCCTCGACTGATCTTTCCTTAGTTGGTCGGATCACTGACTGATTTTGCCTCTGTTGGTGGAATCACCAATTGATCGCGCCTCAGTTCGCCGGATCACGGAATGATGTGGCCATTGTTGGTAGGATCACTGAATGGCCATGTCTGACTTCTCCCATTTCACTGAATGATCTTGCCTTAGTTAATTAGAATACTGAGTAACCTCGCCGCCGTTGGCCGGATCAATGGCTGATTCTTCCTTAGCTGGCTGTATGAGTCGGTTCACCGATTGATCTTAGCTTAGTTGGCTGGATCGCTGGCCCATTTTTCCTATTCCTCCACTTTTCGGCATGGTACTTGAATTTTAAGATTTCAGAATCAAAATCTAAAAACCTGATGGAAAATTGCCAAATTGTAAATGAGAAATTATTTATTGAAAATAATAATTTGTAAGCATCGCTTTTCAACCTGAAGCAGATCATCGATTTTAAAATCCTCTTCAATAATAATATTTGAAGCCATCATGAGTTGATATTCAAACATAGAAGTTGGGTTTTTGGTGAAATTCAAAAACAAATTTTTTCACAGAGATATTATAATAAACAATTTAGGATTTTAATTGTTAATACAAAGCTTTTGAGTTCAACCAGAAAAATCTGATTTTCAACATAATAGTTGACTTTTCAACAACAAAATATGGAAGTTCAACGAAGAAGGAGAATTTTAAGCTAAGATGATGTCTTTTCAACAAAATAATTAAAATTTTCACCTGACAAAAGAATTTTTGATATTATAACCAGGCTAGAGCCGAGTGAATCAAGTTTACTTCGAAAGGGAGTTGGCTGATGGTATAACAGTAGTGAAAAATTATTAAATTTTTACTACAACAATTCCAGCGTTCAACTAAACGATTTAATTTTTATCCGAAAGGATGTCTTTTTATTAAAAAATTGATATCTATTAAAACCAAATATTACATTTTTTTCTGAAAAAGCTAAATTCTGGACGAAAAAGACTGGGAACTTATGATAAACACATTCTCTGTTCCAAAACTAATTTCATCAAGGTTCCACGTTTATTTAATTAGCATGATATGTGTGTATGTTCATGAATTTTTATATTCCGGAGAATTTTTGTTTCCGTAATTATTTTTCCGGTATTTTTTCCGGGAAGGTGTATTACATTTTAATTTGATGAAAAATGATGTTTAGATTCACTATTATTCATTATCATAAACATATTATTTTTTTTTATTTTCAAATTGTTCAACGTAACTTCTTGTAATCCAGAACGTGTTCAGTAATACTGCTCAGTGAAAGAGCAGTGCTTTCAGTTTGAAGAAGGTACGAATTGTGAATTTGTTCATTATTAATATCGATAAAAATAATGAATGTTATTGAAGGCTGGTTTTAATTTAACTAAGAATCATATACGATGGGCTTTTCAATACTTTTTCTTTCTCTCCTTTTCTGAAGGAAAGCGGTTACATTATGCATTAGTTCATAGTAATTTTTTATAAAAAATAATAAGAACTGTTTTGGCGTTATCCTAATTTTGCTAGAAACTATTATTCATCTTGATTTGCTACAAATTATTTTTTGTTACGTATTTCAGACTAATCCCTGATATTATTTTTAATAATAAGTCAATTTATTTTAAACAGTGAAAATATCTTTTCAAACATTTGGGTGGATTTTACGTTCCGGGTAACGATTTTTATAGGACAAAATAAGCTATCAAAGGAGCCCTCAGCAAATATTTTACGACATACTATTTCATGGCATTTGTTAATTAAGGGTGCCCCTTCGTTGAACAAGAAAAGTGCCGACCTATGTAATGAATTTTTTTTGGTTATAAACGAAATATATTCACTTTCTCTTTCTAGATCAAGAAAGTGGAATGTCTGCTGAGGATAAAAGTATTTTTTTTTGTTATTGCGAACCAAATTTGGCAGGGTGGGGGTTAGTGGATTTTTCAAACAATAATATTTTGAAAAATTACACTTCTTGTAAGTTTTCATTCTGTGAATCTGCAACAAATTCTTATGAACAATAATCTATTTTTCATAATTACACTGGTTCGAAAAATCGGAGGAAAATATGAAATAAGCGAGGGCCAACAAGGATGTCGATTATTGTCTTACCGCATACAGAACAATTCCATATTAAGGAGACCCAAGCCAGATCCAAGCCATATCCAAATAAAGAGACAATTTATTAATATTAAGGTCGATAACAATTCATGACGTGAAAAAACACAGGGTTTTATAGAAATAAAATTTGAATTGAACATACTTGAGAAAAGAAGAACAATGTGGTATTTTATACAAAAAAACATTTTTAAAAAATCGTTAGAAAGTCGTACTGTTTTTCCTTCGATGAAAAGGCGCGCCAAAGCTTGAGAATATACGACTGAAGTATTATACTTCTTGCATTGAGTAGTAAGAATTCAAGAAGGAAATGAAGTGCCTAATGCTTTGAAAAATTTGGTTTATATTCATTATTTCAGTTTCAAAATTGACTGAAGTGTGATATACCTATTAATATAGATTGAGCCAGTGATTCTTTTTTCTGAAGTATTACTTTCACTAGCCACAAAATTTTAATACTATCAAAATGAAGAAAATGATTAAATTTCCATGAATGTTGTGGCAAACCAGTGCACTCGATTGAATGAACCACATTAGATAAATTTTCTATTGTTTCAGAATCTTTTTTGTCAGTTAACAATTCTCCTAAATTGTGGTTATTTTCAGAGTGGACGTTTATATTAAATTTTTTAAGGATCTCCTTAATCTTTCAGAAAGACCTTGGACCTAACTGTTTTAACTTTAGGTAACTTTTAGGTTACTTTTAGATCAGTTTTTTTTCTGTAATTTTCTTACCACTTCTTTTTCCTATCATGGAAGCATTGTATATTTCATGAATACGTTTTTGGATGCTATGCTCTATTAACGGCAATGGATAATTGTTCAATTGTAAGGTGACTTTCACTTAGTCTAAATTTTTTCCCTATGTTTTATGTCACTTAATTTAATACACCTGTCGAGCAAATCTTTTATCAAACCGATATTTTAAATAAACAAATGATGGGATACATATTTTAAATCACAACCGGACCAATATGTTTTTTTAAACCAGTTTGTAATTAAATTTCTATTAGACAACTTGCGTACCTCTGAATCTAAGGAACTTAAGGTGTTGTTTTTCTCATTTTCAGGCGTAAATGGAATGGATTCATCAATAATATCGAAGACATTAAAGATGTAATTTTATTAGTTGAAGAAATTGTCAAATTGTCATCGATATAACATTTGCAGAAGATTGGTTTCAAAGATAGTATAGATGATGCTCTTTTTCAAAATCTTTCTCAACAAAATTTAATACTATAAGAAATAAAAGAGATCCGATTGAACATCCTGATAACTATTGATCAAATGTGTCGTCAAAAGAAAAAAACTGTATTATTAGAAACAGTTCTGAAAGCAATTAAAATTTGATTTTTGTTGAATTCTTATTTAAATTCAGTTTTTCTTCTGAGAACTCCAAAGCTGAATGAACAGAAATAATAACAAACATAGGTGATACTGACAGGAGATGGAAAAGTAGAATTTATGAACTGACTGTTGAGAAAGACCTGCAAGAAAAACGGAGAAGTAATGTAAGATGAGATCCAGGTTTTCGAAACAATGATGAATTTATACAGAATTCTGCTGAATCAGAAAAAAACGTGTGCATCTTAGTCCAGAAGCAGTGAACCCGTCGACGAATGTTGCTGAATTTCCTGAACATTTCAAGAGAATTCTTTGAAATCTTTCAAAAATCCGAAAGATTACAAGTGAATTCTGAGGAATTGAGAGAATTCTGCAGAATTCAAAAGAGTTAGAGAAATCTAAAACAATTCAATGTGTATTTTAAATCTTCCAAGAAAATTCAAAAATGTTTTGAAAGAGTCCAATTGAATTTAAAGGCTTGTACAGAATTCTGTGAAATGAAAAAAAACGTGTGAATCTCAATCCATTAGTAGTTTACTGTCGACAAAAGATGATGAATTTGGAAATAGTTCGGAAGAATTTCATGCTTTCAGAAGAATTCAGAGAATTTAAATCATTTGATTGAATTCTAAAATAAGTAGGGATGGCGACTGGTTTATCGCAATAATGTACGAATCATCAAGACAAAGTTATTTCACGATTTGATAAAACTTGAGCCCATCTGATTTGAACAAACAAATTTGTAATCGCATTTTTTTTTGTATTTTCGAAGCAAGGTGAAGTTAGCGCGGTAGGAGATATTGCTCTTTGTAGTAAGATCCACATTTGCAAATAGCTGTTCACCTACATGAAATTTCAATGCCGTGTACCCAAGATACGTACGGAACCCAAAAATATTTCTAGACTTTTTGATTTGAATTTTTTTTTCTATCTGACATTACAAGTAACGGCCATACTCCTGAGACACCCTGTATAAACGTTCATATAGTTTTAACGAATTCATATACATATTTTCTTCACTGAAAGAATTCTAATGAAATGTAAATATCTCATGAGGGAAAACGATAAGCTGATAAATCAGTGAGATAACGACTATAGGATGGATGATATAATCTAAGAAAGCACTAGAATCCTCATTTGTTACAGTGTTAATCAGATTCTTTGATAATACCTTATTACATTTTTCGTCCAATTAGAAAAAATGAGGAATTTGTATACTCTCGTCATAACCGTGGGGGTTGTCCTCAGTTATATTGGTAAATATAATCATATAATATATTTATAACTTCAAAAACATATTTTGAGCTATACTTTGATCAGAATTAGTGCGATTTAATTTGGATTCTATCTCAATTGCTATTTCCATTCAAAATTTATTTGAGTTTAAAAAAAAATATGAACGAATTAAATCCAAATTAATTTCGGGCACTCCAGAATATGTGTTTTGTAAGAAGTGGAATTCGGGAAGCATCCCTATTGATACAGAATTTGTACGAATTTAAAAACCAGAAAGTAATTGTGCAGACGTGTACGATCCGAACACGTACACAGTTGGGAGGGTTCCATCTGTCCATGCTGACGTGTAAGTTTGAGATTGGATTGCTTTATGCCAGACATGCACATGCCTGTGAAGTTGCATACCCAATATTACAAATTTCAAAAAAATTTCAGAATTCTGAGTACCTCTCAAATAATCTTCAAGTTCTCTATAGGTTTCGGCAGTGGCTGACATTCCAATCGTCAAAACTCACTTTTCAAAAAAGTAGGGCTATTTTCACGAACCACCCTACTTTTGAAAACGTGAACTGTTCTTAGAGTTCTTATGTTAGTTTGATAAAGTTCCAGAGTTCCTGAAATCTTTAAGGGACAATTCCAGCCAATTCCACAAATATAAAGTTTTTGGAAAAAATAGCCAGCCACCCCTTTAGGAAAATTCGAATTTTTTTTCAGGATCCTTTAGTTCCAGAAGAGTTTTGAAGCTCTATGAAAATGGTGTTTGGAGGAAACTCATACCTAAAAGTTAAACCATCTTGAAAATTGAAAAATTTTCTCGAGTTTCTCGTTTCGGTCCCCCTCGCCCCGCAAATTTTATTGAATTTGAAATTTGTAGTTTCAAAATATTTGAATTTTTCGATTGAAATTTAAAGAAACTTGACTTGACAGAAAAGTGTCACTAAACTTTCTGGCAGAATTCTTCCAGTGTGACACAGAAATATGATGAGAGCTTTTAGTATGAAATATTTTTGCTATTTTAAAAGCACTGCCGTGTTTTTCGGCGGAAATCGATGTTCTACATAAAACATAACGAATTATTGTGGAAAATCTGAAAAGCTTGAAGTATTTGAGGTTATGTATCGGTTTTCTTGACGAAATGGATATTTCAACACAAAAATCAGCAAGTATTGAAGATATCTTATATGCTTCAAGATTATGTTTGCAAACATAATCTTGAAACTTATAAGATTTCCGTTAAAAGTATCCATGGAAACTTTGAGCGAAAATAGATGTTCGGAAGAAAAGTTATCAACTTTTAAAGAAATCTTACAAGTTTTGAAAATTTGAGGTTACGTTTGTGCTTTCTCATAAAAAATCGATATTTCAAAAGAAAAATCGTCAATCGTTGAGAAGGTCTATTCATTTTCAAGGCTATATTTGAATTTTTTCAACGGAATTGGATATTTGGAAAGAATAATCATCATAATTAAAGAAAATTTGAAAGCGTTGAAAATCTAAAGACAAGCTTGGATTATGTGAAAGGAAATTTATATTTAAAAAAAATCACTAAGTAGTTTGAGAAAAGGCATAACAAGTTTCGAAAATATGCTGTCTGCACCCATTAAGGATTCGATCACAAATTCCGCTTCACCGCTCCCAACCTCCTTGCGACGCTGATCGTATCTCCAACCAACACCATTGCGCCTCCAGAACATACAGAACATCACGATATTTTTAGACATTTTTCTATGTTTGAAAGCAAGTGTTAGCAAAAAAAGGCACATCTTTAATGATCAACATTCACATCTTTATAAATTCATTCCCGTTAAGAAAACAAAGACATGACCGCAAATTATCGATGCTTTTCATACCTTTCCTCAATGAATTTTAATTATTTATCCCTTTGAAATACCTATTTTCGATAGTATAACAAAAACACTACCTCAAACCGCTGAAGCATTTGCTAGATTCCTTCAAGAGGTGATGATTTTTTCTTCAAAACATCAATTTTTTTTCTCGTAAATATAACCTTGAATTCTTGAAGCTGATTAGCTTGACTCAGTACTTAGCGATTTTTTTCTTTGAAATATCCATCCTCGTTCAAAAACTCCGACAAAAATGACACAATGCGTGAAAAAACTTGACAATATCTTCAAATATCTGAAGCGTTTCTGAGCTTTTTAAGATACTTAGAGATATATAGATGTTTTTTACTACTATGGTTGACTAAATATAACACTGGTGCTTTATTGGTTGTTACAACCATTTGCTTGTGTTACAAAATTGTCACGCATGGGTACTTCAAAATATATAATTGTAACACAAAAAAAAAAAAAAAAAA
>CAKNXH010038005.1:0-13532 GCA_932178445.1 Andricus quercusramuli | reverse complement strand
TAGACTACACATCAAGTCTCTCTAATAATAATGGGTATTGTTTTCAACACAAAGATTGGCTTTGGTTATAATAAACCAGCACGATGCCAAAAGCTAATCAGTCGACAAATAGCAGTCAAAGGGTTAACACCTCAAAGTGCCCTCTTCCTAAAAAGTCAAGGTCTGAAGCTCAAAAGAAGAAGAAAATAAAGAGATTCAAGATTTTTTGCACCTGCATCTGTAAATTTGTCTATCATCGTTTGATAATTTGTCATGGACGGGGAAATTTTAAATATTCAAGCACCAATCATCTTTGATGAGTCGATTGCACACTGTGAAATTCATGCACATCAGCCTTATGCCTCATCAACCTTCAACAACAGTGATGAAATTCGGATTGCTGTTCAAAATGAGGACCACTGTCTCCTGCCGAGCAAAAGTTCACTTCACGTGCATGGAAGAATCGTAAGAACTGATGGAGAACCAGTTACAAACACAGTTTTAGTTTCCAATGCCATCTGTCACTTGTTTGAAGAAGCAAGATATGAAATCAATGCAATAGAAATTGATAGAAACAAGAATGTTGGTCTCACTAGTCTCATGAAAAATTATGTATCTCTAAATCCTGGACAATCACGTTACATACAGAATACTGGTTGGCTCGAAATAAATGATAATAATCAATCACTAACCATCGCTACTGGCTACTTTGATGTAGCCATACCGCTTAACATGATATTTGGTTTTGCTGAAGATTATCACAAAATCATTGTCAATGCTAAGCATGAACTTATTTTGACAAGATCAAAAAGTGATGCAAATGCCATCTTGCAAGCGGCTCCCATCGAGCAGTATAAAATTGAAATTAATAAAATAGAGTGGTTATTGCCTAGCGTTAGACTGTCAGATTCACGAAAATTGCAATTGCTAAAATATATTGAAAAAGATCCACCTATTCCAATAAGTTTTCGAACTTGGGAACTGTATGAATATCCTCTACTTCCAACTACTTCAAACCACGTTTGGACAGTAAAAACCTCAACACAATTGGAAAAACCGAGATTTGTCATACTTGGATTTCAAACAAACAGAAAAAATAATACTACTAGAAGTTCTAGCAACTTTGATCATTGCAATCTGACTAATGTCAAACTACTTTTAAATGATCAGTGCTATCCTTATAGTAATTTGAATCTTGATATTAATCGAAATCAGTACGCTCTTCTCTATGAAATGTACACAAACTTTCAAGCTAATTACTATGGTAAAGAACCGCAACCATTGCTATCGAGAGGGGAATTTATACAGTATGCACCTCTAGTTGTTATTGACTGCTCTAAACAAAATGAGTCTCTGAAATACGGACCAGTTGATGTTCGTTTAGAATTTCAAACTAGTGACAATTTTCCTGCTCAAACGTCAGCATATTGCTTAATTTTACATGATCGTATAGTTGAGTATAAACCAATAAGTGGTGGAGTGAAAAAGTTGGTATAAAACTGTTGTAACCACATGGAGATAGTTTAGTTGCAATCAAGATGGACTACATTGTGGATATGCAGGGCTTCAAGTTACCAAACAATAAATTTGTCTTGAAAGAATTGGCTATATTACCATTCTTTGATGCTACAGGTATAAAGCCATATTCTTTTCTCTTTCAACCACCCTGCAAGTGGAAAAACATTCCACCAAAGTATAAGTCTATAAACATTTGGACAGAGCGCAATCATCATGGAATACCTTGGAATTCTGGTGATTTACCGTATTCTCAAGTGCCTGTAATTCTCGAGAATTTTTTAGCAGAGGCAACGAACATTTTTGTAAAAGGCTTGGAAAAAAAGAATTGGTTGCAACAATTTGCAGAAATATCGTGTGAAATTGTTGATATGCTTGATTTGGAATGTCCCTCGCTAAAGGAATTGCGTGAAATGTTTAGAATTGATTATATTAAATGTACACATCATATGTATGAAAATTACTCTAATTGCGCAATTGAAAATGTAATTTTATTGGAAAACTGGATGACTATAGAACATGAATATTTTATTACTTGTTTTAATTTATAGAGATAAGACAAAAAATATTTTTCCATATACTTAATTTATAGTCTACTTATTTTGTAAGTATAATGTACTGATATTTTAGAAATAAATAAAAGAAAATGAAATTTGTGTTTTGTTTTAGTTCCTTGTTCTTATAATAATAAGTGCGAATAGTAGATAAGCGAATCGTGAGTCAGCGAACATCATTGGCATTGTGGCTTGAAGAAACATCATCCTTCGGTATTGAGAGATTACGTCTGGTGGATCAGGTTGCAATAAATGAAAAACACCAATTTATATTCAACTTATTTTTTCTTCTCTGCTCTTTATTTTCAGAGACTTTTCACTTACAGTGTAGCTATCTTACGATCTAAAAATTGATTAAACACTCATTCCTCAGCTTACATGTCATTCGTATAACTCACACATACACACACGCTTCACTCTGTCGCGTGAGGTCATCCGCGACTAGAGACCTGATGACGTACACGTTCCAGTAGCTTCGGGATTGGTGTCTTTAAGGAACCATGATCGTAGCTTCCGGAGCCTACAACTTCTCATAATAATAATAATCCACAATCTTAATTCAATATATGTACTGTATACAAATACTATAACTATATACATGAGATTAATTATATACAAACACTATAGACATGAGATTAATTATATACAAATACTATATACATGAGCTTAATTATATACATTATCAACTTCCATGGGTTTGTAAATTCTTTTGGCATATCCCTATGGAAGTGTATCTGTCGTTCCAGGAATAAGCACTCTTTTATCGTCGTGCCAGCTTAGTGCAATTTTTTTCTGTTTAATGGTGTGCACTTCGTGTTTTCTACTGCGGATCAAATTTTGGTACGCTGTTACATTTTCATATTTAAGGAAACTCTTTTTATAATCATTAAATGTAATTTTCCTCAACGCAGACCCTTTCACACCTTTAGCTTTCTTTTTCTCACACCTTTCATTCCAGATTTTGTATACATATGATTTCGCTCTCAAACCAACAAACTCTGTTATAATTTTTCCACTGCACTCATCTTTCATTAGTCCTAATATTTTTTATTTTTTAGCGGTATTCCGTAAACATTATCTGGAGGATAATCTGATGTGTCAAATTTGTGAATATCCCGCTTAATGAAATCATAAATGTTTGGAACGGTGAAATGGTAGATGAGACTATCAGTGTCGGTGTAAAGCAATTTTGCGCGATTTCCAAAATTTGGTAAAATGTAGTTGTAATGAAAGTCGTAGGTAATTATTTTTGAGAGATCGAGAACAGCAAATCCCACATAAATTGGTTTATTGAATTTAACTTTAAGTCTTTTTGATTCAATAATAACCATATCTTCATCGAATATGACACAGCTATGAAAATTTGGATTGGAAATCAGAGCTTTTGCACCGTACCTTCCATCCCATTTTGTTATCAATCTCACTTCTCTATATTTTCTAACATTCTCCATTGTTTTGCCAAAGACAGAATTGTTCATCAGCTTGTAGAAATTTTTCTCAAAATCATTGCTAGACATTTTTCGTTTCTCTGTATTTAGGTCAATGTACTCTTTTAGCCAAGGTTTTTGCTCAAACTTTAGAATTCGATGAATTTTCGTTACCTTCAGCCCCAAACTCAAATACTTTTTCAAATTTCTATAGTGGACTACGTAATTCTTCTTTGACAATACGCTCGTTATCAGTTTTGGTATTTTACATGAGGAATTAGGCGGTACAAAGTGCTCTGGAGCCAAAGGCAAATCTCTGTGAAGATCATGCAATTCTGCAGGATATTCCAAGTCTACCTCCAAAATGTAACCTATTGGTGAATCGTCTGGAATACTTTGTACATTGATATTTTGATCAAGTACCCATTCGAAACCACCAAAAGGTAAACATTGGCTCATTGCTGCGCCATACTGGTTGTTGATATCAAAATATGAGATGTATGATTCAGGTTCGCTTGGATTAAAATCTGATCCCATGAATCGGTTATTCGCTTTGGCATATCTGTTTGAGCACTGCGATACACCACCACGAATACCCCTCTCAATTAGAAGAATCATTTCAGGATCTGTTAATAATTCAAGTTCAATTCCGATTAATTTGAGCATCGCATCAAAAGCAAGTCCTGGAGCTGTATAGTAATGTAAGGGATCGAGATTGTAGGTTGAAAAGCAATTTTTTCTGAAATTTTCAAAAATATCAGCCAAAAGTAAAACGTCGGTTTTCAAGTATAAATCAGAGTATTCTCCCAAAGTTTGTATATGGAACGTTTTCCAAACATTGCATGCATGTTGGTAATCTTCATCGGAAATTTCGTCATTATTTAATTTTGAATAAAATGCGCTTTTAGGTGGTAACTGATGGTCATTTAATTTTTCCCAATCATTAATATAGTCGTAAGGAAATACTCCTTTTCTGACTAATAATTGAAATTCTTCCGGATTATTGCAATGCTTGAGAGTAATTTTTTTATCATCATTTGCCAGATAAGAAGATAATTTTTCAAGGCTACTTGGCATGAAACGAAACGAATCTATAAACCGAAGATTTACATTTGTACCGGCAACATATTTCGTGAACGAGATGTATTTCTCTTTGTTGATGGGTAATAATTTAACCTCACCCTCAAACTGTTTAGCTAATGCTTTGATGAAAAAATGTGAATCATATCCTGACAAATTATGGAAAACTACTGGTACAGTGTGTGAGTCCTTGTAATTCACATTGCAGCCCTGATGACTTGCACCACGAAACTTACCTGTAAAGTGACAATGGTCGTGATGCCTTACGTCATCCTGTTGAAATGGTTGTTCGCAAATGTGACAGTTTTGAGCAGACCTAAACTCTGCTTCTTGCTCTGGACTGAGTTTCTCCATTGGTACAATGCATGTTAATTCAGAATCAATATTTTCGGCAATTTCTTTTAATTCATTTACGAACCACTCTATACAATCTTTCTCACGATAAATTTGAAATTTTGAACGAGAGTCATCAAAGCTGCAATGTAAATATAATGCAATACTGTATGGAACATGCTTTTGATACGGCCCTATATTGAAAGGATTTTCAGCAACTTCCATTAATAGACATTCAATGTCAGCATAAACGGAGAATGGAACCTTCTCTTTGAACCTGTAATTTTGGAATTTCAAAAATCTTTCTTTTTCATTGGGTAAAATCATTCTACATTGATTCACATTTTCACAATCCAATTTGTGATTCTGTAATGATTTTTCTAATTTGAAGTGACATAGGCACCTGTCACACAAAAATACACGATGATCATTTTTTGAAAACTGAGATCTCGCGAGTCGGGATAAGTTTTTAATCAAAGCGAAGTGATACATTGGATTACTGTCTTTTGATTCGTTTTCATTGGAACATTCAGTGTTAAGATTTGTATTTTCGATCATCAAAAGGTGTATTGTAGGACGTCTAGACTTTTCTTTGCTTAGATAGAGTGGCACAATTTCACCTTTCTTATATTTGTTATCATCTTCTACGCCATAAACATTTATGCACAACTCATTCATTTTTTCAAATTTTGGAATATCTTCAAGAATTATGGGAAACGAAATTCCATCATGTTTCAGTTCTGAATTATAATGTGGGTAGGAATAAACTCGATTTTTGTTAGTGGTGACAGGATGAACAGCGGCCATTATTGACCACAGAAAACAATAAACATCATTATTCTGAATATTTATAACAGCCTTTTTATCTCTTATATATTTTGGCAAATCAATGAATGTCGATATACCTGAATTTATTGGTAAATATTTATTAAAATTTACTATCAGGTTTATAATTTCACTAAGTGTCCATCCTGAATCCGTTTCCTGTAATTCTTCTACTTTTACTAAAATTTGGCCTAAAACATTTTCATCGTACCACGCACTGATGTCAGTTGATGGAAGGATTCTACTATTTTCAGTGTTTATGTATTTAATTTCTTCTACCGTTTCACCGTTCACTATTTCTTTAAATTTTCCGGCAAAAGAAACGTTTACTTTCAAACCCCCATATTGTTTTAAAATATTTTTTATTCGTTGAACGATCATTGACTTTGTGTCCTCCAGAAAATGTTTAAGGTCCTTATGTCTTAAATTCACTACACATCCGGTTCTTATCCTACTCTTAAACGCTGATTCTAAGTCTTCCCACTGTATTCTATCTGTTTTTCTATTTGAATTTCCCACACCTTTTCCCATTTTTCTCATTACATTCAATTTAGTGTTTAACGCTTTTAAAATTCCTACTGTTGATTGAACATGCATTTTTTGACCTACAGACAATTCTAAATACTTTAACATATTATTTAATATTTTAATATTCTGCCTACCAAATTTGATCCACTTGTTGATTTTATTGATTTTTTTATTCTCAGTTAGCATGATGTATGCCTGGTCCATGATGGAGATGAGTTTCCTGCTTTGTTCAGGCTCCATTTTTTTTCCGTCAGGCACGAGTCCACTAAAAAACTTTGATACTCACTTGGTGGCTGAGAATCAACTGGAAAATTTTTTGGCGTGAAACGACTTTTTAACACATAATATTCCACTGAATAGAAACTTTAACCTAGAGGGTACACTCACCTCCCACAATCACCTCCTTTTCTAATGTCCTGTTCACAAATGTCAATTGCAAAGCTCTTCCAGCAGTCTTGGTATTTATAGTGTGGATAAAAACTGGAAAAAAATTCCTATGAAACAACGTTTCTTTTTAAAAACTCACAACATTTCACTGAATTTTTCACTTTAAATCCAAACAAACACTAACCTTTTTTTAACAGGCAACCTTTTAAATGCGACTCTCAGATAAACTGTCAGAAAGTATGTTGAGGATAAAAGAAGTATCGATTTATGAAATCACTGCACTGAATCTGGCAATACACTGGAAATTTGTTTGCAGCTCGCGCCTCATATAGCCGAGGATTATTATTATGAAGGTTAATACCTAAGCAGAAAACGTTTTTGCGATGTAACTTCAAGGGCAAATGAAAAAAATGTAACCTTGAAGCTATTTTACGTAAAATTCAAAATGCGTTTTATATTCATGAATTCCGTTCGTACAATTCTCAAAAACTGGAGTAGCTACCGGATGCAACCTGATCCGGGAGAATAAATCAAATTCATATGGATGAAAACAGGATGTCACATCAAATTTCACATACATACACACTTGCATATTTGCGCCTTAAATATGACTGTTTTATCTATAAAGGAAGCAATAGATCATTCTTGAACCTGTTTACATCAATTCGACTCTGACAATTGCGAAATATTCTGTGACGTCATCTTGAAATTCGAGAATTTTCCAGAAGCTCCAGGATCCCTCGAGAATGTTCTAGAAGCTAAGCAGCACGGTGTCCATGCCAGCCTCACACGGATACACACACACACACACACACACAGACACTCACTAATACTAATTGATCCAGAACCGGCCCTGCCTATCTACTTAGATGCGGCAAGGGTCAGGAGTGGGGACGCCGAATATATATATGTCACTACTTTCTAGCCTACGTTGAGGTGCTGCCCTCTTCAACTTTTCATTGTTTCCATGGCAACCGCGTCAAATCGTGTGAAATGTGAATGAGTCACCGTCGGTGGTGAGACCCTAGCGAGCAAAAAGACTCGCCAGGCTTGCTATGAACATTGGGTTGAAGTTTCAGACGTCTAACCTGATGATTTTTCTTAACTTATTGAAATAAAAGAAAAAACAAAAATAGGTTCTAAAGTTTCTAAAATCAACATTTTTTATTTATTCACTAGCTGAAATGTACCCAGCGTCACCTGGAATTTTAAGAGATTTCATAGAATTTAAAGGAATTTAAAGACAATTTAAAGGATTGCAAATGATCTTGAAGTAATTTTAAGGAATTTCAAGAGATTCAATGAGATTTCAAAAATTATTAAAGGATTTCAAGAGATTTATAGTGTTTTTAAGAAATTTCAAGGGATAAAAAGACTTTAAAGGATTTAAAAGAATTTGCAAGGGATGCTAATTGATTTTAGGGATTTAAAAAGAATTTTAAAAGAGTTGAAAAAGAGGTTTTTTCAGAAATTTCACAAGATTTAAGATATTTTAAGTGATTTTAACAAATTTGCAGGAATTGGGAGAGATTCAAAGATATTTCAAAAGATTTTAATAAACTCCAAGGGATTTTGATATATTTTAAACAATTTTAAGAAATTTACAAAGGAATATTAAAATTTTTAAAAATCTCTTGAACATATTTTGAAATCT
The DNA here is from genome assembly GCA_932178445.1 of Andricus quercusramuli. Taxonomy (NCBI): domain Eukaryota; kingdom Metazoa; phylum Arthropoda; class Insecta; order Hymenoptera; family Cynipidae; genus Andricus; species Andricus quercusramuli. The sequence continues at coordinate 5,250 of CAKNXH010038005.1, read as the reverse complement.
CTTAAAACCACTTAGAATGTTTTCAAATCTCTCGAAATATAATGAAATCTCTTGAAAATCTTGAAACTCTTTTGCAATCCCTTTAAAATCTTTAAAATCAAGTAAAATCCCACAAAATGGTTCAAATCCTTTTAATTTTCTGTAAATCTCTTAAAATGACTTAAATATAATTCCATCAAGTCACTTAAAATCTGATGAAATCCTTTAAAATCTGTTAAAATACCTTAAACATCCTGAAAGTGACTAGAAATCTTTTAAAATCCCGGGCAACGCTAGGTAAATTTCTGCTAGTAAATAAATAAAAAAAAATGGTTTTGGGAACTTTTTCCATATTCTTCATACAATAAATGTAAAAAAAAGTTCATCAGACTAAACGTCTGAAACTTCAACCCAATGCTATGAACTATTCCCAAGGCGGCAGAGCTGAAAAAGAAATGGGACTAACGAAACAGATAAAAAATAATGAGTAAGAAGTGAAAAAATGTGGAAAATTAAAATTCACGAATTATTTAATTTTCCATAACTCTTAAATTCTCAACATTTATATTTATTTGATTTCAAATTATCGAATATAAATATTTTAATTATAATTATTTTTACTTACATAATTAATTAATCGATTAATAAATTATTGCGGCTAACCAAAAATACCCAAAAAATAAATACCATATACACAAATAGATGAAAAATAAAAATACCGAATTATAAAATTGAATTAAATTATTTTTATATAAATAATTAGGTAAATTAATTAAATACATATATATATATGTATATAAATATTAAATAATTAATTCATCTAATTATTGAAATGAAATTAATTTTAGGAAATTTTATAATTAGATAAATTTGGATATTGGAAATTTAAACATTTGTGGTGGTGTCAAAATCCAGTTTCCAAAAAACGGTTTTTCGGAATAAATTGCAAGGGGAATATATATAATTTGACGTCCTGAAAAATTGTTCGGAAGTGTGCATGTGTGAGTGTATGTATGTCAAGCTTTTTACGATCCTGCAATATGTGGTGAACGTGTACAGATAAATTGATAAAATTATGCATACTTATTCCACTATACATATACCAAGTTGAATTTCTTACAAGGGTTTTACAAAATATCTTTAAACTAATTGAAAAGTGTTAATTAATAGATTAAATCTTTCAAATCATCTTCTTTGGGACTAATAAAAAATACCGAAATAATAATTATATATACTGAATCTAAACAATTCAAAAAAATAGCTCCAAATAAATATTAATCTACTTTAATGAAAACAATTTTGGTCGAACGAAATATTTTATTTATTTGCCAAATTAAATCTCTGCCCATAATTTGAGTAAATGAAGCATTATTTGAATCAGTGAAATAAATGACAAGTAGACGGTAGAAAAATAAGCAAAATTTGTTTTATTTTGATGAGTCTTATTGTATATTACAAATTTACGTATATTATGTTTTTTCAACATATTGAAACAGATTAACAGATATGTTAATTAAAATACGGATTTTTATTACTATAAATTAAAAATGACAGTATTTGGATTGTTTCTTGGCTTCAACGGTGGAGAGTATATTAAAAGAAATTAAAAATAAGACTGTTATTTTCATCATAAATACTAAAATTTAATTTAAAACTCAGTTAAATAAATAAAATGAAATGATATATTAAATATCCACAGTTTACTAAGCCCTCTCACCAGGAGTATCCTATAAATTATGCAGTACTCTGGCAGTACTTTATTAATGAATGAAGTATGAATTTTAGTTTAATAAATAGGTATTTTGTATCTCTATTAAAAACCAAATAAAATGGCAAATACATTTGAATGATTTAAAAATAATTTTCAGAGATAAAGAATAATTGAGAAGTTGTGTCCCTGAATTTAAATTTTTCACCGAATATAACTTAATTTAAGGATTACCCCATGCGCCAAGGTAAACAATCCGTTGAGAGGGAAAAATGGGTTAAGTCAAATGCCACGACTTATCACATAAGAAAAAAATGTTATTTGTATGATATTTTATAAACATTCGTGAATATAAAACCAATTTTTTCTTATGTTCTTTCCTGAAAAAAATTCACTTATTAGTAGGAAAGCAACTTATTTATATTTTTTTTGTTTTTTTTTTGTGGTTTTTTTGGTTCTTGACTTATTGAATGTAGCAAAATACCGTTCTAATTAGAACGGCCCTTAAGGGCCACAATCAAAATTACTAATCAGGGTGGCCGAAAAACTAAATAAAATGTTCAAAATTCCCTAACTTTTTCTTATAAGTATTTATTATCTTTGACCATAGATATCTTAAAGAATAAAATTATAATCTTATAACATTTTTATATAGAATATTTTAAATATGAAACTAAAAAATTTTCAAATTGATTTGATACATTTTTTAGTTTTTAATCTCAGAGCTGTCACAGACTGATTTACTTGAAAAAGTGATCTGTATATATACACAAAAAGTCGCTAAGGTACATAATTGATGTGACTAATGTTCTTTTGAATTTAAAAGAATTCGATTCTTAAGCATTCAAAACAATTCAAGTTAAATTCCAAAGAATGCAAATAAATTGTGAACAATTGAGCAATTTACGAAATTCTTTTAAAATACCTTAAAATATTTGGATTCTTTTGAAATCCCTTCAAATTATTAAAGTAAATTAAAAATTCCTTGGAATCTTTGATGATACCCCTAAATATATCAAATCCTTCCAAATCCTGTTAAATTATTGAAATCAATTGAAAATTCATTTGAATTTTCTAAAATACCCTAAAATACTTCAAATCCTTTATAATGTCTAAAAACCCCTTAACATTTTTTCAATCTCTTGAATTTTGTTTTAATTAAAAAAAACTTAAAATATTTGAAATCCTTTGAAACCTCTTGAAACTTTTTAAAGCTCTTGATAATACCTTGAAATTTTCCAAAATACTCTAAAATCTTCAAAATCCTTTAACATTACTTCGAATTGAAATATTCATTTTAAAAGTGTCTATAGAGAATTGATCTTAAACAAGTAAATATTTAGCAGTATTGATTATTCTGGACAGTTAGGTACAGTGTTTCTTAGGACTTTTGCCATTTTTGCTTCCTCATAGAGGAAGCTTTGTAATGATGACATTTTTCAAAATTTTTAAATTCATTTAATTAAACCCTCCCTAATTTAAAAATGTCTAATACAATGTTCTAAGCAATTGTCCGGATGTGTGTGTGTGTATGTGTGTGTGGATGTGTGGATGTATGGATGTGTGGATGTGTGGATGTCACGCTTTTTTGTGAACACGATAACTAGAAAACGGTTGCAGATAAATTGATGAAATTTGGAGAGCTTATTTTCCTCACTAATATCTTGAAACTGACCGAAGGATTTCTAAAAATATTTATTGCATTTTTTTCTAGCACTCAATAATATTTTAAAAATCGGTTTTTTATAGTAAAACTTTTTTCATTCGCATAATTCAAAGTTGATGCAAGAATATAAAAGATTCCTTGGTTCGAAACGAATCGATTGACCTATAATAATAATAATACATTTTATCAAAGAGTAGGGAAGTTATGGTAATTTATATATTTTGAAAATCGCTTTTTTATAGTAAAACTTTTTTCATTAACATAATTTAAAGTTGATGCAAAAACAGAAAAGGTGTGTTGATTCGAGTCGAATCGATTTACCTATAATATTAATAAATGTTATTGAAGAGTAAGGAAGCTACGGAAATTCATAATATTTTAAAATACGGTTTTTTATAGTAAAACTTTTTTCATTAGCATAATTCAAAGTTGATGCAAGAATGTAAAAGATTCCTTGGTTTGGGACGAATCGTTTGACCTATAACATCAATACAGTTTATTGAAGAGTAGGGAAGTAATTGTAATTTATATATTTTAAAAATCGGTTTTTTATAGTAAAACTTTTTTCACTAGCACAATTCAGAGTTGATGCAAGAATATAAAAGATTCCTTGGTTCGAAGCGAATCGATTGACCTATAAGCATAACGCATTTTATCGAAAAGTAGGGAAGTTATGGTTATTTATATATTTTGAAAATCGTTTTTTTTTATAGTAAAACTTTTTTCATTAACATAATTCAAAGTTGATGCAACAACAGAAAAGATGTGTTAATTCGAGACGAATCGATCGACCTATAATATTAATACATTTAATTGAAGAGTATGGAAATTGTGAAATTGCATAATATTTGAAAACACGGTTTTTCATAGTAAAACTTTTTTCAGTAACATAATTGAAAATTGATGCATGAACGGAAAAAATCTCTTGATTCGAGGCAAATCGATTGATCTATAATAATAATACACTTTATTGAAGATTAGGGAAGTTCTGCTCATTTATAATATCTGAATCATCAGTTTCAAACAGAAAAACTTTTTACATCGACATAATTTAAAGTTGATGCATGAATAGAAAAGACTTTTTGATCATAAATTTTCAAGTAGAGTAATATTATGACAATTTTTGTGAAGAAATCATAATGCTGGGAAAGGGATAGGGTGCGTCAGAACTTTTCCTTTCCCTTTTCCAGCTCAAAAAATTGTTATTTCGAACGCAAGATTTAATTTGTCTGATTTGTCTTTGTATTTAAAACATTTTTTGTATTATTTTGTAATTTTTCATTTTTGGTAAATTTCTATTTTTAAATTGAGCAAAATGAAGACTTTGGTTTGTCTATTATTGAAAAAAATAACTAATGCTTCCTCTATGAGGAAGCAAATACATTTGCTAACGGGAAGCAAAGTGCTCGTGAAATGGGCACCATATAATTATAAATACAATCAAAGTGGAAACACTCGAGATCGAATTCACAGCTAGTTTGTTATATCCCCGACTTTCTGTGGTCAACAAAGTTCTATGACATGTCCTTGATTTCCAGGTTTCCCTGAACTGCGGGCATGCTGCTGATAATTCGAACATTATACCTATCTTCTTTTTCACAAACTATTCAAAATATTAAAGTGGTTCATTTTTCTTAGAAAAATTCTTGTATCTGACAAATTCCCAACTTTTTCATGGTCCGAATGACGCGTGATAATAAGTGAATAATAAATAATAAATACAGTCTTGTGAATTTAACTACATTTTCATTTTTATTATAGAGCCATAAGTTTTACCAATTTCTTACAAAATTAAGACTGATGACATTTTTTTCATGATTCACATTTCCGTATTAAGTATTAAATATTTAATAGAAGCGGTAAGATCATTGACGAAAATCGCAGACTATTCCAAATC
>CAKNXH010037990.1:0-13180 GCA_932178445.1 Andricus quercusramuli | reverse complement strand
CAAAACTGTTTGTTCTAAAATTAGTCTCTTTTAATTCAGGATTCAACTATTTTGTTGGAATTTTATCTTTTCGGTTTAATTTAATTGTTTTTGGTTAAAAATTAAAATGGTTTTTCATTCGAGTATCAAGAATTATACTTTTCGTTGAGAATTTATCTTTTTTTCTTGTTGAAAATTCAACTACTTAGTTGAAAGTGGAACTACTTTATTGCATTTTTTATGCATTACGATTTTAGTTAAGAAACTTTTTTTTTATCGAACTATTTTGTTAAAATTTTGTATTTTTTGGTTAAATATTAATTTTATTTACTGAAAATTTAACTACTAAGTATTTGGTTGAAAATTTCTATATTTTGTTTAAAATTCATCTTTATGGTAGAATTTTAATTTTCTGGTAACTTATTCATTTTTGTGATTAAAAATTAATTTCTTTGGTTGAAAATTTAACTAAAATTGTGAATCAACCAAATAAAATTAATTTTTGCCAAAAAAGTTTTTTTGTTGATTCATCATTTTAGTTTGAAAAACTTTTTTTTTATATTGAATTATTCTGATGAAAAGTATTTTCTTTTCTTTGAAAATAAATTTGTTCACTGAAAATTCAAACTATTCCATGTTAGGTTAAAAGTTTACCTTCATCAGTTGAAAATTCTTGTATTTTGTCGAATATTCGTATTTATGGTAGAATATTAATCTTCTTGGTCACTAATTTATCTTTTTGATTGCAAATCCATTTCTTTGGTTCAAAATTTAACTATTAGGCTGAAAATTTCTTTTAAAGTTTAAATATTTGGTTGAAAATTCATGTATTACATTGAAAATTAATCTTTTTGGTAAAAAATCTTCTTGGTTGAAAATCTTTCTTTTGGGTTGAAAATTAATTTCTTTGTTTACTTCATTTCTTTGGTTGAAAATTAGTTTTTTTTATTGAAAATTAAATTTTTTAACTGAAAATTTAACTATTTTCCGAACATTTTTTTGTGTCGATGATTCATCATTTTAGTTGAAAAAAATACTTTTTTTCAAAATTGAATTATTTTGTTTAATATTATTATTTTTTGGGTTGAAAATTCCTGTATTTTATTGAAAAGTCGTCTTTTGATGTAGAATATTTATCTTCTTGATGACTAACTTATCTTTTTGATTGAAAATCCATTTCTTTGGTTCAAAATTTAACTATGAGGCTGAAAATTTCTTTCAAAGTTTAAATATTTGGTTGAAAATTCATGTATTAGACTGAAAATCAACCTTTTTGGTAAAAAATCTTCTTGGTTGAAAATCTATCTTTTGGGATGAAAATTTATTTCTTTGTTTGCAAATCAGTTTCGTTATTGAAAATTAAAAAGTTATTCATCTATACAATTTTTTATCGGAATTTTTCCTTTTTCGATAGAAAAATAATTTTCCTGGTTGAAAATTCACACCTTTGGTTGAAAAGTCAACAATTTCGTTGACAATTCTTGTATGTTTCGGTTCACAATTATTTTTTCTATCTGAAAGTTTAAGAATTCTATTTTTGGTTGAAAATTGTCTTTGTTTCAATTGGAATATTTCGTTTTTTTTTTCTGAAAATTAATTTTTCAACTAAAATATGAACTGTCCTGTTTTTGGTTGAAAATTGATCTTTTTTAGTTGAATATCGAAGTCTTTCGTATGTGCTTGAAGTTCTGAACGTTCAAATGAACGAAATTTTTTCTGATGGCTTTACAAACAAAAAACAGCGCTGAAATATTAATACAATTTATATTGCAAATATAAGATTACAAAATAAAGTTCAAATGTATTATTTTAATTGTATTTGGAATAATATTTTTTGATCAAATAAAACTGGGAAAAAAAGTTTTCGTTCATTTGAACGTTCTGAACTTCAGGTACATGTCTTTCGTTAAAAGTTTGTCTTTTCTATTATAAAATCAAGCTTTTGGATTGAAAATTCAACTATTTGGTTAAAAATTAATTTTTTCGTTGTAGATTCCACATTTTTTTCATTCATTTTTAAGCTGAAAATTTAAATACTAGTTATTCCACTTTTGCCTAAAAATGTTTCTGGTTTGGTTGAATGTTCCCTTATCTTGTTGAAAAAATGTGTTTTTTTTCTAGGTTGAAAATTCTAATTTGAAAAAAATCATATTTCAGGGTTGAAAACTCAACTGTTTGCATGAGATTCGTCATTTTGTCTTGAAAATTCAACATTTTGGATGAGATTTTTCTCCTTTATTGATTGATAAAACTTTCTTGGCTGAATTTCCTTTTTTTTGTTTAAAAGTCAATCTGTTTTCGTTTAGAATTCAACTAATTCATGAAGTTGCCTTTTTTTCTTGGTTGAAAATTAATTGCTGTAACTGACAATTTAATTCTTCCATTTTTGGTTTAAAATTTATCTTTTTAGGTTGGAAACTCAACTACTTGCTTGAAAACCATTATAAAAGTATATGTGACTATTGCCCCTAAGAGAGTTTTAAATAAATTTAGGAATAACATTTTTTTTATTAACGTTATTGATTTTCTAACGTAAGTGAAAGTTTGTTCTTATACCTAAAAGAAAAATTCGTAACCGTTAGGGAAAATGAAAAAAATGGTCAGGAAAATGTCAGGAAAAGTCCGGGAATTTCAGGGAAAATTTGAATTTTGTAGCAACTCTGATTAACCTATGCCCTTTCACGTTTGACCCCTAACCTGACACCTCTAACCGTTTACGTCTACCCACCTCTCTGGCACATGATCTCTGTTCTATAACCCTTAATCTTTGATTTCTGACTTCTGTATTTGACCTTTAACCTTCTAAGTTTAACTTCTGACCCGAACGCTCATGTTTCATCAATGATCTTTGATTGCTAACTGAGAGAAAAGAGCATTGACCTTTGAGCTTCGGCGTTTGACCTCTGATCTATGTCCTCTCAAGGTAGACTTTTAGTAGGTAATTTTTAACATTTGACCTTCAACCGTTTTTCTCTCAGATCTGTAATCTTTGACCTTAGACCTGTGTCTGAGAGGAGAGACCATTGACATTTGACTTTTCACGATTGACCCCTGACCGATCACCTCCTACTGTTTACCTCTGCCTTCATCTCTGACATATGATCTATGTTCTATACCTTGCATCTTCTATCTCTGACTTTTGCTGTTGAACTTTGTCCTTTGACCTTCGATGTTCGACTCCTGACCGAACGTCTCATTTGTGATCATTGATCTTTGACCTCTGACTGAGAGAAGAGAGCATTGAACTTTGATCTTTCGCGTTTGGCTTCTGAAATATGACTTCTAAACGTTGAATTTCAACCTATATTCCTAAACATATGACTTTTAATCGTTTTTCTCCGATCGCTCATCTTTAATCATTGATCGATGTCTGAGAGAAGAGAACATTGACCTATGAATTTTCAACTTTGACCCCTGACCTGTCACCTCCAACTGTTTACCTCTGCCTTCCTCTCTGGCACATGATCTCTGCTCGATAACCTATCATATGTGATTTCTGACTTTTGCCTTTGACCTTTGCCTTTAACCCTCGACGTTTGCTTCCTGACTTGACCCCTCATCTTTCACCATTGACCTTTGAGCTCAGAATGAAAGACCAGAGCATTGGCAATATGATCTTTGATAACGTTGACTTTTGATCATTAATTTTTAACATTTTACCTTCAACCGCTTTTCTCAGATCTCTCATCTTTGATCTTTGACCTCTATCTCAAAGGGATAGAGCACTGACTAATTGAAATTGAAGTAACTGTTCATTTTTTATTTTCTTTCACTTCAGTATTTATATTTTAAAAATTTCATAAAATTATTTTCTTCTACTGCAGGAATAAGTACGTAAATGTGAAATATGAGGCTCCTAAGCTCTTCATGGACATAAGAGTATTATTGCTATTCTCAGGATAAAGACAAAATGTAATAAAGATGCGAATTTAACTTTACTTGATACTCTCCACACACCGTAAAGACGATATGTAAGCATTATAAGTTGGATTTGGGCTTTGAAACTAAATTTCCGCATCCATTACATTTCTTCCCCCTTGCAGTCAATTATCGACCTTGAGGGTACTTTTCAGTCGATTTGGCAGGAGAATACTCTCAACTAAGTCCGAGTGCATTCTGGGTTCTGAGTTCTGAAATTGCAAGAGATCAGGTCCCTCAAGGAAATCTTGTTGAACTCGCACTGATTGCTCCTCCACATTTTCCCAAAGTTTTATCGTCTTTGTATAAAGGAGATGTATGGAACTCACGACAGCGACTGATCGAAGGAAGCAGACAATAATTTGACGTGTGATAAACGATCGTCTTAACGAGTTCAAGTTGGAAGAAACTTGGACAAAGATCTATGCTGCCCTGTTTGTGAAGAACACCTTTAAGGGACCGTACTTAAATTACGTAACATCTCAGGGGGGGGTGGGGTCGAGACTTTTTTTTACGATTTTTTATGTTAGGGGGGAGGGGGTCCTTCACTTATGTACGTCATTTTTGCAAATGCTCACAAGCTTTCTCCTCAAGATTATATTGTTAGTTATAAATTTTATTATTTGGTTGAAAATTAACAAATTTTTTCAAAAAGACATAATTCTTTTGCAAATTCAACTGTTTTGTTGAAAATTCTTCTTTTTGGGTTAAAAATTCAACTCTTTTCGTATAATATTAACTTATTGTTTAAAATTCGTATTTTGTTGCTGATAAGTCAACTGAAATATTTTTTGCATGAAAAACGTTTCAGTTGACTTATTTTTCTTTTTGATTTAAAAGTTCATCTTTTTTTAGTAGAAATATTGCATCTTTCGTGGACAAAAATGGAAATGTTTTTGTTGAAAATTCAACTATTTCCTAGAAAATTTACTTTGTGTTTACAATTTTTATTTTCCTGTAGAAAAGTCTATTGAAATCCTTTTTGGATGAAAATTCAACTCTTTTTTGTTGTTGAAAATTTGTTTTTTTTTTTATTCAAAGATTTTTATTTTGGTGTTGGAAAGTGAACTGGAATCTTTCTCGGATGAAAATTTAACAATTTTTTTTAAAAGTTTTTCTTTATTTCATCTGTTTTAAAAGAAATATTTTATCTTTCTTGAATAAAAATGCAACTGTTCGGTTGAAAATTCTACTTTCTTTTGAAAATTAAGTCTTTCTGATTAGCAGAAATTACATCTTTCTTGGATAAAAATTCAATTTTTTGGTTTGAAATTCAACAATTTTGTTGAAAAGTTATACTTTTTGGTTGAAAATTCTGCTGTTTTGTCGAAAATTTAACTATTAAAATTTTTTTTCTTAAATTAAAAATTCATCTGTTTTCAGAGAATTTTCATCTTTCTTGGATAAAAAATGTAACTGCTTGGTTGAAAATAAAACTATTTTGTTAGAAAGTCATACTTTGGGTTTAAAATTCTACTGTTCAAATTTAAAGGAAAATTGTCCTTTTTTATTAAAAATTTATCTGTTTCAGTACAAATTTCATCTTTCTTGGATAAAAATTCTACTATTTGGTAGAGAATTCAACTATTTCGTTAAAAATTGATCCCTTTTGGTTAAAAAAATTCGTCTTTTTGAATGAAAAACTCAATTTTGTTTGTAGAAACTTAGTTTTTTATGAAAAAATCATATTTTAATCTTCAACAGTCAACTGGAATCTTTTCTGGATGAAAATTCAACTATTTCTTAAAAATGTCTTCAATTTTTGAATCTAATTCATCAGTTTTAAGATAAATTTTATCTTTTTAGGATAAAAATAAAACTATTGGGTAGAGAATTCATCAAATTTGTTAGAAAGTCATCCTTTTTGAGTGAAAATTCGTCTTTTTGGATTGCACATTCAATTATTTTCGTAGAAACTTATTTCTTGGTTAAAAATTCATATTTTGGTCGTGGAAACTCAACTAAAATCTTTTTTAACAGAAAGTTCAACTATTTTTTTTCAATTTATTTTTTTGATTTATAAATTCACCCGCTTTGGTAGAATTTTTTTAAAATGAAAATGCAACTTTTTGGTTAAAAATTATTTTTCTTTGCTTGAGTATTCAACTATTTTATTTGAAAGATTTGGTTGAATCACTTTGTTAAGAAATTATTTTCTTTGAAGAGTTATATTTTTAGTTGAATATTCTTCCCCTTTTGTTGAAAGTTTAACGAATTTTTTAAAAATTAATCTTTCTAAATTGAACATTCAACTACTCGGGTAAAAGTTAAACTACATTGTTAAAAAATTTTTTCATGGAATGCTTAGTCTTTGGTTGAAAATTTAACTTTAGTGGAAAATTCTTTTTTTTTGTTCAAAAATAATTTTTTAACTGAAAATGTAACTTTACCCTTTTTTAAGATTGATCTTTTTTACTTGAAAATTATTTTTTTTTTTGGTAGAAAAAATCATTTTCTTGGTTTAAAATTTCATTTTTGTTGGGTAAAATGTATGAGTTTCGTGGAAAAATAATTTTTTTCTGAAGTCATATTTCTTGTTTGTAAATTCAATTTTTGTAGAAAAAATTCGTCTTTTGGCTTGAAAGATCAACAATTAAGGTTAAATTTCCTTTCTTTAGCTCAAAATCTTGATTTGTTGAAAATCTGTCTTTTGTATTTAAAAATCTTTTTTTTATAACTTCCATGTTTTTTGATTTAAATGTAAACTATGACACTTTTCGTTAGGAATATATATTTTTAGGTTGGAAATTCGTTACGTAATTTATGTACGGCCCGTTAGTCAAAAAAATTAAAAATTAAGATAATTTTTGAAATTTTAGATCCCCACCAGGCTATTGTAATGATTTGTAAGATTTTCGTGGCTTCCTTCTTCCTTCTTACGTAATATTTTTTATTTTTTACCTCATATTTTTTAGGATTAAAAAGACTTGAAAGATTCCCAGTGAAATGAATTATTGTACCTAGTACAATTTCAAAAAAAATCTCAATTTTTCTAGAGATTTTACAAGCTTTTAGGAGACTTAATGATTTTTCTGGATTTTAAGAAATTACGAAAGTTTCCGGCGGATTACAAAGGATTTGAAGAGATTTCAAGAGATTTTAAGAGATTTCGAAATATGTCAAAAGAATTCACGGGATTTTAAAGGATTTTTATAGATTTTAAAAGAGTCCAAAGTATATTGTTGAATTGGCAGAGAAACATTTTATATTTTAAAAATTTTTATCGTGTTGGAAAGAAGGAAATTTTGGGTTCTAATATTTTATGGATGGGAAGAAAGATTATTTGTTACTTTTAATATTTCTATTGAGTTGAAAGTTAGGACCTTTTCTTTTTTTAATTTTTTGTTTTTAATTGGAAGTGGCCCTTTTTTGTTTTCATAATTTTTATTGAGCAGAAATGAAAAGAACTTTTCAATTTTCTTATGAATTGGATGATGCCATTTTTTCCTTCGAACATTTTTATTGAGTTTAAGGGAATAATTTTTTCTTAAATTTCGTTTTCTGAATTGGAAAAGTACAATTTTTTATTTGTTACATTTGCATTGGGTTGGAAAGGAGGAAATTTTGGTTTTTTACATTTTTTTCTGAATTGTAAATACAGTTTTTAAAAATAATTTTTATCAAGTTAGAAACGAGTAGATTTCGGTTTTAATTTTTTCCCCGAATTATAAGAATCCATTTTTTCTTTTTAGAATTTTTATTGACGTGAAGAAGCGCACATTTTTTTCTACTTATTTTTTAGTTTGAAACGAGAGAACTTTAGTTTTCAGTTTCCGTTGAATTAGAAGGACAGAATTTTTTACTTTTCTCTCAGTAGGAAAAATTACATTTCTTATTTTAACATTTTTATTGAGTTGAAAAGGAGGAAATTTTTGTTTTTTAATTATTTCTGAATTGAAATGACATTTTCTTGTTTTTGAGATTTTTGTCAAGTTGGAAGATAGGAAATTTTGGTTGTAGTTTTTTTTTTCTGAATCACAGGAGACCATTTTTCCTGTTAAGCATTTTTATTGAGTGGAAGGAACTTTTTTTCAATCATTTTTCTGCGTAGGAAAATTAGTTTTAATTTAGATAATTGAAAAAATAGCATGAAATTTTTACAATCAGAAATCTTTAAACTTTTGAATGTATAATAGCAAAGTTTAAAATATATTTTTTAGAAGTTTAATGGCATTCAACATAGAAGTGTTTAATTAAAAAGTGTTAAAAAGCTTAATTTTTATACTTGCAAATTATTGAGCGTTTGAATAAAAAATTTCGGAATTAAATTTTGTTTAAGCTCCAATTGTAAAGTTTAAAATCAATAAGATTTCCACTATGAGTACTTTTATTTGCAGTTTATTCTCAATTACGTCACATGAAAAAAAATTCAGTTTTAAGAGTTCGAATTTTTTAGTTTCAATGACTGAAAAATGTATGCGAACCGAGAAAAAATCGGAAAATGACCTCCAAGAAGGTACATGAGGTATCCGTCAATGGGAAATGTCGTCTGACCATTACGACTCTTACTACTTGGAAATCCGGATATCGTTTTTTTTTTCCCCCAACCTGATACTGAAAAAAAAAACCAGGTTAATTCGGGAATAATCGGAACTGAAGCATATTCGGTCAAATTTATAACAGAATTATTGAGTCATCATTATTTTACAAAATTTGCAAAACGGAAAAGTGTACTTTTATAAACAAATGAAGTCTTTCTTCGAAAAAAGTTGGACAAGAAAATAAAAAAATATGGAGAAAATTATTTTCTGATTCATTTTTTTTATTCTTATTATTAATAAAAACTGAATTTTCCTAAAGTGGATTTGGTGATTCTTAAAATACTTTTTTCCGGTTCTTGATATGTTTGTAATGGAGTAAACAACTTTTAATCGTTCCTCTTAAACTGATTCAGCAAATGTTTTATTTCAAGATCCGAACAAGTGTGCAGCTTCCTCTTTTTTTCTTTTTTCTTTTTTATTTTATGGCTTGGCCTCCGTAGGTACATTCCACTAATTCAATTTTGCTCTAGAAAAGCTCTTACGCTTCCTGAGATATTTATGCGATCCGAAACTCGTAGACTTTACTTTTAGAATTTATAATGAAGAATATAGAAATCGCATAAATTCAAATCTTGTTTTGAAAACACCAGACTTTACACTCATTCCGTTATTTCCCTCTTTTTCAAAGAATTCCTTTTTTCCCCTGTTTTCTATGATTATATTTTTTGTCCACAATTTATATCTTTGGTCAAAAATTCTACTATTTGGTTGAAAACTTAATTACTTTGTTGACAATTCAACCTTTTGTTAAAAAATCATCTTTTTTGTTTAAAAATATGTTTTTGTTTGAAATTCAACTTTTCTGATTAAATCTAAACTGTTTTCTAAAAAATTCGGATTTTTGGCTGAAATATTTTTCAAATAGTGTTATTGTACTCTTGACCTTCTTTTTCATTTGAAATCTACTACTATATTTTCTGTTCAGAATTAATCTCCTTCGGTTAAAAATTTTACTATTTGGTTGAAAATTTTATTATTTCGTTCAAGATTCCACTATTTTTTTAAACAGTCATCTTTTGTGGTCAAATATTCAAGATTTGTTGAAAATTCGCCTTTTCAGCTTCAAAGTTTTTTGGTTGAATCTGTCTCTACTTAAAATTTTTAAATCTTTCAGATCTATAATTTCTATAAAAATTGATCTCTTTTGGTTAAAAATTCAATTTATTGGGTAAAAGTTGAACTACGTTGTTAATAATTTTTTTTTCTTCAAGATCCATCCTTTGAGTTCAAAATTCTACTTTTGATTGAAAATTGAACTATCATCTTCCTTGGCTAAAAATAAACGTTATTCTTGAAAATTCAAATGTTTCCTGAAAAATTTGTCTTTTTGGCTAGAACATTTTTCATAAAGTGTTATTGTATTCTTAGCCTTTCTTGGTTGGATATTCTACTATTTGGTTGCAAATTGAATTATTTTGTTGAAAATTCCACTCTTTTGGTGAAAATTTATCCTTTTCAATCAAATATTCAACGTTTTGTTTGATATTCGTCCTTTTGGATTGAAAATAAAACCATTTTGTTAAAAAATTCGTCTCTTTAGCTAGAAAGTTCAACCACTTGATTTAAAATTTATCTTTCTTGTTAAAAATCAAATGTTTCGATTGAAATTTTTTTTTTTTATAAAGTGTTTTTTGTTGGAAATTCAACGATTTAATTGCAAATTCGTCATTTTTTGTTAAATTAAACAGTTATTAATTTGAAATAAAAATCTTTGGTCGAAATATCAATGACTGCATTCTTTGTTGAGATTTTTTAAAAGATCAACTACTCTGTTCAAAATTCATTTTTTTGGTAGAAGATTCTACTTTTGGTTAAAACGTGGTCGTTTTTTTTTGATGTTGTTGAAAATTTTTATTTTTTGTTGTTGAAAATTAATGTTTCAAACTGAAATTTCGACTTTTTTTTATTTAAAATAAAAACCTTTTTTATGTGAAATGTCAGCTGTTATATTTTACGTTGAAAATTATTTCTTTTGTACAAAAGTCAACTTTCTTGATTGAAAAATAAACTCTTTTGTTGGAAATTTATATTTCTATGGTTGAAAATTTACCTATCGTCTAGAAAATTGGTCTTTTTGGCTTCAAAATCCATACATTTGGGTTTTAATTGAAGTTTTATATTTCTTGTTTAAAAATTCGATCATTTGTTTGAAAATTCCAATTATTTGGTTGGAAATCTAACTGTTTGCTGAAGATTTAAATTGTTTGGTTAAAAATTCCTCCTTCTTGGCTGAAAATTGACTGTTTTGTTAAAAATCTATCTTTTAGAATTTCGAATTCAGCAGTTTTCTAAAACATTCGACTTTTTAAAGTGAAAATTCAAATCTTTTGTTGAAAATTCATCTCTTTTGGTAGAAAATTAGTTTTTTTTTTAAATGAAAATTCATCTTTTTTTTCAAAATCCAATATATAGACTGAAAACTTTAAAAAATGTCCATCGAACTGAATAGAATGGATTTAATTGAAAAGAAGTCAAGTTAATTAAAAAAAATCGAGAGAAATAATAAAAGAATTCTGGATGATTTAGTAATAATTCATAGTGAGTTTCAAAATAATTACAATACATATTAAAATATTAAATACGCCAATAACAACTCAGCCGCTTTCATTAAAAAGACAAATTTTCAACCAAACAGTTTTATTTAAACAAAAAAAAAACATTTTTTTATTTAAAAATAATTTGTGTTTCCATTGAAAAATCACACTTCTCTGTTAAACATTAATTCCTTCAACTGAAAACCTTACTATACAATTTTACGATGAAAATTCATCTTGATAATTGAAAATAAATTTTTTTTTTAAATTCATTTATTCAAGGGAAATTTTAATGAGGTCATTTTTGGTTGATAATTTATATTTTTTTTATGGAAAATTGATTCTATTGGTGAAAAATTAATCTTTTTTATTATTCATAACATAGATGTGCAAATTCAAATTTTTTTCTTATATCAGAAAAATAGGTCTTGCCTAATTTACTATAAAAACAACATATTTTATCGCTGAGAGATTCTGAAAATTGAAGTGTAGAACCGGCCTGACTTTAAATGGATTCTACCCTTTTTGAAATACTTTTTATAATATTGTTCTTTCATTTAAAATTAATTTAGTTGATAATTTGATTATTTGTTTGGAAAATTTTCTATTTTGGCAGAAAAATAATCTTTTTGATTGAAAATTCATTTATTTGGGTTAAATTTGTATATTGTTGATGTTCAGCCATAAAATCAAGTTTCATCTCACAGATACCAATTTTCAACCAGGAAACATTTTTTAGTCAAAGAAGAAAAAGGAGTCGACTAAATTGTTTAATATTTAAAAAAAAGTAAGAAAAATTGTTCTTTTTCAGTTTAATATTTAAGTAATTGGTTGAAATTTTTTTTTTGTTGGTAGAACATCATTCTTATTGGTTAAAAATCAATCTTTTAAACATAGATGTCCAAATTCAAATAATTTCTATTTTCATAACGGAAAAATTCTTCTCGCCTAATTTACTCTAAAATCAACATAATTCCGTTGCTAAGAAATTCTGCGACTTGAATTGCAAAACCTGCCTGATTTTAAATGAATTCGATCTTCTTGGAAATAATTTTCATAAAACAGTTTTTGGTTGGAAATTAATTTTTTAACTAAAAATCCAACTATGCCATTTTTGTTACAACATTACAATTTTTCAATTGAAACTTGATCTTTTTTTAGTTGAAAATTCAACTATTTGAAATTTTATGGATTTTGTTGAAAATTCGTTATTTTTGGTAGAAAAATAATCTTCTTTGTTAAAAATTCATCTTTTTCTTTGAGGATTCAACAATTTTGTTGCCAATTCCTTTTTTTCGGTTCAAAATTAATTTCCTTCAGAGAAAATTTGATTATACCATTTTTGATAGAAAATTTGTATTTTTAATCGAAATCGATTTTTTTGGTTGGAAATTCAATTTTTTGTTTAAAAAATTGTCTCCTTTCGTAAGAAATTAATCTTCTTGGTTGAAAATGTATCTTTTTCATTGAGTTTGCCCAAAACTGATTTCTGTAAGAGAAGACTTGATTATACCATTTTTGGTAGAAAATTGATATTTAAAATTAAAAATTGATCACTTTTTAGTTGGAAATCCAACAATATGTTTTAAAAGTCATGTATTTTGTTGAAAATTCATCTTTTTGGTAGGAAATTTATCTTCTTGGTTGAAAATCCATATTTTTGTTCGAGAATAAAACTATTAGGTTGAAAATTCCATTTTTTTTGGTTGAAAATTAAATTCTTCAACTGAAAATTTAAGTTTCCCATTTTTTGTTGAAAGTTTACATTTTTAATTTAAAACCGACCTTTTTTGGTTGAAAATTTAATTATTTGTATGACACATCGTCTTTTTGTTAGAAAATTATTATATTATTTTTTTAAATTATTATATAATTATATATTATTATCCTCGAAGCCGTTGGAGAATTTCGTTTCTTTATTTTGTGGTGTAATTCTGAGGATTTCAAAATGTGGTAGACATTTAATGCTGACCTCTTTTATAAGAAATCCTTCAATTTATTTTATTTTATGTCACATAATCGTAGAGAAACTAGAGTGCAATGTGGTCACGAGTTGGCTGTAGTTTGTCATTTGTCTCTGCAGATGGCCTTTCCCGAAACAACGTCATACAGTCGGATGTAATAACGCAGCACAACGTGCGATGTTCGTTCTATAGTTGTATGAGGACTTTCTGCACTTGACGCATATACACTTATACATTCGAATCA
>CAKNXH010037963.1:0-11296 GCA_932178445.1 Andricus quercusramuli | reverse complement strand
GATCGTATTAAAAATTTTGACACCAGAATAGCAATGTGTTGTTTTTTATAAGACTGTAAAGACCAAAAAATTTGATCACTTGGATTTGATTGACAACAGTCTAAGAACGGAGTTTGGTTTGGTTACCACCAACCGATATTATTGGTTGGTAATTTATATATTTTAAAAATCGGTTTTTTATAGTAAAACTTTTTTCACTAGCACAATTCAGAGTTGATGGAAGAATATAAAAGATTCCTTGGTTCGGGACGAATCGATTGACGTATAATATTAATAAATTTTATTAAAGAGTAGAGAAGTTATGGTAATTTATATATTTTGAAAATCGGTTTTTTATAGTAAAACTTTTTTTCACTAGCACAATTCAGAGTTGATGCAAGAATATAAAAGATTCCTTGGTTCGGGACGAATCGATTGACCTATAATATTAATACATTTTATTGAAGAGTAGGGAAGTTATGGTAATTTATATATTTTAAAAATAGTTTTTTTATAGTAAAACTGTTTTCATCAACATAATTCAAAGTTGATGCAAGAACAGAAAAGATGTGTTGATTCGAGACAAATCGATTGACCTATAATATTAATACATTTTATCCAAAAGTAGGGAAGTTATGGTTATTTATATATTTTGAAAATAGTTTTTTTATAGTAAAACTGTTTTCATCAACATAATTCAAAGTTGATGCAAGAACAGAAAAGATGTGTTGATTCGAGACAAATCGATTGACCTATAATATTAATACATTTTATTGCAGAGTATGGAAATTGTGAAATTGCATATAATATTTGAAAACACGGTTTTTCATGGTAAAACTTTTTTCAGTAACATAATTCAAAATTGATGCAAGAACGGAAAAAATCTCTCGATTCGAGGCAAATCGATTGATCTATAATAATAATAATACACTTTATTGAAGATTAGGGAAGTTCTTTTCATCGACATAATTTAAAGTTGATGCATGAATAGAAAAGACTTTTTGATCATAAATTTTCAAATAGAGTAATATTATGACAATTTTTGTGAAGAAATCATAAAGCTGGGAAAGGGATGGGGTGCGACAGAACTTTTCCTTTCTCCTTTCCAGCTCAAAAAATTATTATTTCGAACGCAAGATTTGATTTGTCTGATTTGTATTTTTATTTAAAACATTTTTTGTATTATTTTGTAATTTTTCATTTTTGGTAAATTTCTATTTTTAAGTTGAGCAAAATGAAGACTTTGGTTTGTGTATTATTGAAAAAAATAACTAATGCTTCCTCTATGAGGAAGCAAATACATTTGCTAACGGGAAGCAAAGTGCTCGTGAAATGAGCACCATATAATTATAAATACAAACAAAGTGGAAACACTCGAGATCGAATTCACAGCTAGTTTCTTATAATTTTTGAATACTTCGATGTGTAATAATAATGATAAGCGTCATAATAATGACCTTTTCTTAATGAAATGTTAATTTTTCATGTTCTTCTTCATGAAATATAATTAATATGCTGTGTCTAATTTATCCCAGTAAGAAGGCTTGAATTGAAAAGAATTGTGAAATTCCGATTTCAGCGACAAAATGAACATTTTTCTATCTTATTTAAAACCTGATTCTTCCACCGACCTCCAATCCGCATGGAAGTAATACTTTTTCTAAAAATTTAATTCCCTGCAGTTCCCATAGCGACAACAAAGACTCTCGGAATTATTTTGTGTTCAAGGAACAGGACAAAATTTACATTTATTTAATTCCTTACAGTACCTTCAAAAAATATCTATAATTAATTGTTTTCAATTTCGTAAAGTAGGATACATTTCAAATTTATTTAATTCCTTCCATTCCTCTCAGAAAATATGTATACTGAATTGTTTCTAATTCCGCAAAGTAGAATTTATTTTAAATTTATTTAATTCCCTCTAATACCTTCAGAATAAATCTTTCTGATATTGTTTCGAATTCCAAAATGTAGCATATATTTCAAATGGATTTAATTCCCACTGATACCTTCAGAGAATATCTGTTTAAAAATATTTTAAATCCATTTTTCTGGAATATAAGTTTAAAAGTTTGAATTTTCGTTAATCTTATGAATAAGGTTTTGGTATCTTTAAATAAATAAAATATAATATAATATAAAATATAAATAAATATATTATATTTTTTGAAGGTATAAGCTATAAATGAAGTGAAAAGGTGGTTAAAATTAATCTTTTTAAGGATTGTAATGTTAATTACACGAATCTTTAACTGATCAAAGATTGTAAAAAATTGTTCCTGTCCAATGTATATATTTTATTGAGTAGTAAGTAAATAATTGACTCGAATTTTTCAATCCCCTTCAGTACCGTTCTGTGCAATTTTCGACGTTCATTGGCAGGGATTCAATTTTATTGATCCTGACTACGGATTTTCGTATTTTTAAATTCCTTTCAGTACTGTTTTGTTAAATTTTTCAAGACGACCGGAAAAATCAGGTATTGAAGTGAATTACATTTTTTAATCCCGATCAATGCAAGCCTTCTTACTGGGTTGGAAAAAAGAAACAATTTTAAATATTTTTCTTATAATTTTTGAATACTTAGATGTGTAATAATATGTAATGATAAGTGTCATAATAATGACTTTTTCATAAAGAAATGTCAATTTTTAATATTCTTCTTCGTGAAATATAATTAGCTTAATTCTAAATGTAGATGCGTAACATAAGTGCAACACAAAATGTGTTCTTTCAGAGAACTGATATCGATCCACATCGGTATTTTAGAAAAGCTTGACTAAGCAGGAACGAAACTTAATTTTTTGATGTGTAAACATCTTAGACCTCGACATGGGGAGTCGCGCCTGATTCAAATAAAAACCACGACTAGAGAGTGTAACCCAGTAAGAAGAGAAGAATTCAAAAAAATTCAGAATCTGAATTGTCATTAATACGTGAATTTTCCTCCATCGGAAGTTCCACCAACGAGTAGAAAAAACAGCAAAACCTATTCATTTTAATCGCCTTATAGAAAAATGAAATGACAGTGTATTGGGAGGAATTATAAAGTGGAGGAATGCAAAAGAAAGAATAGAAAGAAAGAGAATAATGTCACTTTGAAGACGCAAAAGCTAGTCCTTTCAATCGACTCAGAAAAATTTAATGGAAGCGTATTGGAAGGAATTAAATAGTGGAGAAATGTAAAAGAAAGAATAGAAATGTCATAGAGTTTTTATTAGCTTTAAAAATATTAAAGATTATCATGTTTAAATGATATTACAAATAACATTATATGAATAATACGTAAGTTACATATCAATCCGACCGAGATCAATTCGAAGATATATATTATAAAAAAAATGTAATTATAAAAATTATTAAGTCTAAAGGAGAAACAAAATAAAATATCTTGAAATTATTTACTCATATGCAAGTAGAATGCAGTACTGCTGTGCGAATTTGCATGGATTACACAGCCACAAAAAAAGTATATACGGAGCCAAAAAACGATCTAATATCTATAGTCGAAATAAATTTTTTGAAATTTTCTGCTTTCTATTATTTTGTTGCACACACGGAGAAATAGAAATCATGTAAGTGCACGCATTTTGTGGACGAATTAGAAAGAATTAAATTAATCGAAAATACAGCATGTAAGTATGGAATTAAAAATAACAATGAGAGGTGCGTCTACTGCTCGCATTAAGAGGAATTAAAAAAATATATAAAATATGTTCGCCTGTATGGGACACAACACAAGCGGCATTCGTTAAGGAAATAGAAAAGTATTGGTATCGGAGATAAACCTTTTCTTTCGTTGGGCTTTTCATCCCGATGGAAAATTAGCACATTCAAAAAAATTAAATAATGCTCACTCTTTCGTTTAAATATAAGAGTATTAATTTTTTTGAATTCTTCTCTTCTTACCGGGAAAGCAAGCCTCTGACACACGCGCTGTCCCAGTAAACACGAAGACATCTTTAAAAGATCTTTACAGCATCTTCTTGAAGATGAACGACATCTTTGACGATATCCCATAACGAAGCTTTAAAGAGTCTTTAAGGTTTAGCTATTACCATCGTAAAGAGCTCTTCGGCGGGATATCGTAACGATGCCTTTAAGATAGAAATATAAAAAAATAACGAGAAGTGATAAGATGACTGGAAGATATCGTTATTTTACATGCAGCTGGGGGTTTTTTATTTTTTAAATGTCTGATATATAAATGACTTTAAATTTAAAAACTTGCAATTTCTGTGTTTTGTATACACAGGAGTACCTGTTTTTTGATTTGAAGTCATATTTATATATAACTGATACATAGTCTATGTAAACCTGAAGTTAAAGGACTATATAAGTACGTGACTGCCGAGAATTTTTAGTTGCATTCCAGGCTTGAAATTTTGAAGTACTGCAGGTCTATCTTTATTATTTTATTGATGACACTTAAGAATTTTAACTTCAATTTTTAATATTCTTCTTCATGAAATATAATTAGCCTATTTCTAAATGTAGATGCGTAACATAAGTGCGACACAATGTGCTCTTTCCAAAAACTGATATCGGTCCGCATCGGTATTTTATAAAAGCTTGACTAAGCAGGCAAATGAGAGAATGCGTTTTAGGTAATACAATAGTTTGAAGAATGAATCAATACATTTTTTAAATGTTCAAAATTATAAAATTTTTAAACAATTTTAGGTTGAAACACTATAATTAGAGGATTTTACATTGTTATTGAAACATTCCAATTAGAAAATGTCACTTATAAATTGAAAATTAAAAAAAATTAAACAATGCAAATTTTTAAGTTTGCATTCAGCACTCTGAAATTTTAATGATTCAAGGCTTATTTTATTTAAAATAATTAAATTCAAATTTGTTTATTTTTGAATATTTCATTTTTACTTTCTTTTTTTTAATTTATTACAACAGATATAGCGAACCTCAAAGCGTGCGTCCAGAGTTTTTTCAGAGAAATTTGTAAGTGTTCAAAATGATGTCATTTTCAAACCATTTTAACTTAAAAACAGTACAATTTAGTGATTATAAGTTGTTTCTTGAAAAATCTAATTGAACAATGTAATTTACAAATTAAAAATTAAAAAAATGAAAATTTTTAAGTTTACATTCAGCACCCTGAAATTCGAGCGATTCGAGGTTTGTTTTATTTTAAATAATTCAATTTTATTTAGTTTATTTTTGAATGTTTGATTTATAATTTATTATTTTAAATAAACAGTAAAATATTGGAACAAAATTTTTTTAACTGAATGCTTAAAAAATGGAGTATTTTAGAATGCAATATATTTGAATAGAATTTGAAATTGAATAAAAGCATTTAAAGTCAAACCTCGTTTATCGGGACATATTGTTCCCCTTCCAACCACCGCTCTTTATACATAAGTAGGTGTAAGGTGAGAGCGTGGTGGGAGTAGCGGGAATTTAAAATTCTTTTTGAACATTTGCAATCAAACCTTCATTTTTTATACTCAAAATTTGTAACGACATTGAAAAGAAAAATGTTGACACTCGAAATAAACACATGTAAATAGGGTTTTTGAAATGAAACATTGATTGACGAAATTTATAAAATCGTATCAATGAAACTCAATTTAAGATTAAAATTTATTATGCACAAATTTTGTTTCAAAAGTTGATGAATAATTTGTTTCAATAATATTATAACAAATTTATTAATCAAAAGGACTTTATCGTAAAATTTTACATTTGCAGTTTTACTGTTTTACATTCGTAGTTTTGCATTTGCATCAATATATTGCAAATATATTGATGTAATTAATCTTCCTCGAGCATTTCTTTTAATAAAAATTCTTCCACTACTGATTGCATGCGATTCAAATGACAAGCATCTTCTTTAGCACACTCAGCACGCGTTTCGTACCAATCTTTGAATTTCATGAAACCTTTGTAAATATCTCTCAGATTAATCTTATTTTCCATTACTGTTTCTTGTGGCAGAGAATCGTCCTGGTCTCCTGAAGATACGTCATTGTTGCTTCGGGCCCTCTCCTCGTTTCTGGAAATCTCATCGCTACTGACAGTTTCCTCGTTACTTTCAGCATCGTTGTTACCCTATAATTAATTTTTCCAATGATTTATTATATATTTATTCATTAATATTTTAGTTATACATTTATTAATTTATTTATTCATTATATTTATTTTTTCACTTTATATTCATTCTATACGTATGTTTACTATTTCAGGAAGAGATTTCACGACGAGTCCTGTTTCATCGGCGTTGTAGATATTATGAAACGAATACTGCCCTTCCTCGATCACTTCTGTAAATTCCACCTTGACTTTGTCAGCTCCGTTGTCATCGGCAGATAAACGTTCTCCCTGAACGCTTACTCGACGAATGCCAAGTCTTTTCTTGAATTTTTCTAGCCAACCTTCACTGGCCTTGAATGAGGCCGGCCCTTTCAGTTGTTCGTTGAAGTATAAAGCCTTCTCCTTTATGATAGGCCCAGAGATGCAAATTCCCAAACTACGCTTTTGTTTTATCCACTCGTACAAAAGCGCCTCCAGAGTTTGGTATTTGCCCGTGTCAATTCGTGTTCTATTTTTTAAGATTTTCTTTTGAGGCGAAGACAGTTTATATTTTTCTCTATTTAGAAAAACGCGTGATACTGTTGTCGTACTGACTCCAAATTGAGAAGCAATTTGAGCTTGTTTTCCTCCTCTTATGACACGATCAATAATATCCAACTTTTGCTCTAAAGATAGTTGCTTGTATTTTGGTTGCTTTCTGATATTGTCTGTAAAAAACCGAAAAAATAGATTTGCTTACTTTTGTAATATAATATTCTAAAAAT
Organism: Andricus quercusramuli; assembly: GCA_932178445.1. Taxonomy (NCBI): domain Eukaryota; kingdom Metazoa; phylum Arthropoda; class Insecta; order Hymenoptera; family Cynipidae; genus Andricus; species Andricus quercusramuli. The sequence continues at coordinate 4,490 of CAKNXH010037963.1, read as the reverse complement.
CATATTAGCGAAACAAAGTAAGTTGAAAAATATAAAAATCAACTCTAAAAAATGTATAATGTTGTGAGAAATTTTGAAAAAAGAAATTGCAACATTAAAATTATAAAAAATTAAATATTCACATGTACATCAATTTGACACAGATGTGTTGAAAAAGAATTACGGTAAAAGAATGACAAAAATAAAATACAATTTGTAGTATTAAACTTCAAAGTTAAAATAAGGCTAAAAATCAATAAAGTTTACATTAAATTAAGAGAATGAAAACTGGAAATAACTTCGACAAAATTCGAAAGGATGAAAAAGAAAATATTGAAGATAAAACTTTGTAAATCTAAAATTGCGATTCCTTGGCAACAAAATTGCCTACTTCCTAGATGTTTCATTGCAGGAGTTTTATTATATCAATTTTTTTACATACCTGCGTTTGTATCTCCATCTTCATTATCCATCATGAAAACCCAAATAAATTCGTAAATACTTTACAACCTATGTACACATGCAATTCTTGCATTGTACATAACCTGACATAACCCGTAAATAACAACACAGCAAGGTGTCATGGCAACCCGTCTTGTGGTTGCGAGGCAATGCGGGGGTACGTAGTAGTGGGAGACCCGCTCCGAATCCCGATAAACGAGGTGTTTACATTTCGAGGGCGTCCCGATAAACGAGGTTTGACTGCAATTATGACTATACACTTCGCTATTTGATCGCGCGATCGCGATTGCAGGCGTTCTTAGAATTCCTAGAATTGCTGGTCCACACAGTTTCTCAGGGGGCAGGGCGAAAGACGGTTGCGACTCCGCCTATGAAGGGACGCACCCAGTGCATCAGTACATATTGTACATACTCACCTTACTCGCAGCATTGGAATTTCGATGTCTGAAGCCGATCGGACCTCTCTTTCTACCATGTGAGATAGACAACGAGGTGTGATCGTATTCGAATCGAAGGTTTCGAAACCTCTCTTTTTGTCGTATGAGGTAGACAAAGAGGTTCTGATGCTGTTTGAACGACAACTCATACTTATTATTTCGAAACTACCAACCCCTCTCTGTCTACTTTACTTGATAGAAAGAAAGGTTTCGAAACTTTTGTTTCAAATTCGATTGCACGTAAATTATTCTTAAATTCCTTTCACACATGGTGTAAAGAGAGGTACGATCGACTTCAGGCATCGGAGTCCTACTACAGTTCGGCTATGCTATTCTGGAAGTCTGTACTTTATACCATTACGAACGTTGTAAGATGCACAAAAACTCGTGAAATTATTTTTTGACCACTAGAATGAACTCGCTGTTGTAGTAAACACAATAGTAATGACAAATTTCCTAATTCTACTACAAATCGCAGAAAATTGCTTTTTTATAGAAGCAAATTGAAAAAAAGGATCAATTGAAAAAAATCCTCTAAATTAATGAAAATTTTTAAAAATTAATATTAGGTAATTTATGGTAAATTACCATATTTACCGGTAAAATTACCATAAATGACAGGAAATTTTCGTAAATTTTCGGAAATTTATGGAAATGTTTAAAAATAAATTATGGGTGATTTATGGTAAGTTACCATATATACCGGAAAAATTACCATAAATGACCGAAAATGTTAATAAATTTCCGTAAATTCGTGGAAATTTTAAAAAATGAATTTTGGGTAATTTACGGTTAGTTATCATATTCACCTGTAAAATTACCATAAATGACCGAAAATGTTTAGTAATTACCGCAAATTTAGAATTTTTACATTAAATTTTGGGAAATTCATGGTAATTTACCATAAATCATCTCTAAAATTACTGTAAATTACCAGAAATTTTTTTATTGAATTTTTGATAATTAGGAATAAGATAAAATAAATGTAATGCTTCTTCATTTAAAATCTCATATGGACTGAAATCATGTCTGTTTTTCGAAAAACGTGTAAAGTCATCCATTTGTTATAAAAATAAAATTTTCCAAAATTATTTTTTTAAATTAAAATAACAATGATTGAAATCAATATTGGGACGACTGAAAAATCCCGAAAAATAAAATTCCCGAAACTGTCAAATTCCCAAATAATAAAATTCTCTAAGAATAAAATTTCCAAACAGTTTATGATATTACAGAAATGGAAAATTCCAGAATAATAAAATTTCTGACAGTTTATAATATTAGAATAATACCGAATTTGAAAATTTCCAACAGAAAATTGCCGTATTGTAAAATACCCGAAATAGAACATTTCCGAATTCAAAAAATTGATGAATTTTTGTTTATTAATATTATTTTTCTGTAAAAAATACAATAATCGAATGTTTTCATAAAAAAATTATTTTCAATGTTTGAAGTTTCTAAAATTATTGTTTGAATTTAAAACAAAATAATTGAAAAAATATATTTTTGGATGAAAATTGTTTCCAGTTATTGTTGTTTTAAATTCAAACAATAATTTGAGAGACTTTAAACGTTACAATTTTTTTCAGCCCAAAATATTTGTTTTATTCTATTCTTAATAAATAAATAATATTCATGAAAAAAATTAATGATTTAAATTCGAGAATTTTATAATTAGGTAATTTTCTAGTTCGGATATATATTTTATGATTCGGCAATTTTATTATTAGGGAATTTTAAAATTCTGTAATATTATAAACTACCGAGAATTTTCTAATTCCGTAATATTATTAATGTTCAGGAATTTAATTATTCGGGAATTTTATTAAAAAGGAATTTTTCAATTAGGGAATTTTATTATTCCGAGATTTTCCAATGGGGAATTTTACAGTACCGGGAATTTTATTTTTCGGGATTTTTCATTCGTCCCAATTTTTGAAAAAGCTATTCAATTGAATAATAAAATCATCACACATTTATATATGGATTTTATAATTTAATTGAATAATTTAGAAAAAATAAAGGGTAATGTCCGAATGCACTTATGGTGAAAAATAATTTTTTTTCTAAGTTATTAAAAAAATAAAGTTTTGTTCCATGTATTTATTGGTATTATTGTTTGGTCCTCGGCTTGCAGACATCTTGGGTTTCCCAAACAAGTCGGGGAGTTTACCAAGTTTACCAACAGCACCTAGATTTTGGCAAATTTAACTATTTTTATGAAAATTATTTTTTTTTTCCGCAAAAACAAATTAAAAATTAACTATTCCACTTTGGGTTGAAAATGCATGTTTTTTTAAAATGAAAATTCGTCTCTTTTCGTTGAAAATTAATTTTTTTAGTTGAAACATCATTTCTTTGGTTGAAAATACAACTACACAAAACATCGCTGGCTCATTCAGTTTCTCAGCTCGCGGGGCGAGAAAAACACTAGCAGCGACGCGGAAAGGCGCAGTGCGCGGGTATTTACTTGCATATATGTATTGGGCAATATTATGTATCCCAATTGGAAACGTTTCAGACCGCTCAGACTGTTTACGTTTGGATCCCCTCACAGAAAAATGATGAATTATTTAAAATTTAGATTTGCGAAGAAAAGTCATTCCTTCCTTGAATGAAAAAATGAGTAATTGATTCGCCTTATACGGCCTTAAAAGATTATTTTGTGATCTGAAAACTAAATTCATAAATTCTACAATAATTCTTTATTATAAAAAATGGATTTACACAATAAATCATGTCAAACGAGCGCGCCATTCAGAGCCAATGAGACTGTCGACGTGGCGCATGCGCAGTGCAGTTGGATAGCAGAATTGGGAAATTATTCGATTTTCGTCTGTCCAATTCTGTCGCTGTTTTAAAATATTCAACCAATCACAAAATTCGTCTTTACTTCTGACAACAAAAAAATTAAAATGGCGCTTCTCGGCGAAACGTGGTGACGATAGTTGTTTGATTTTGACATTATCTGCCAAAAAAGGTTAAACAAATTTTGAAATCTTGTCAGAAGAAATACGAAGTGAGTATAATCAATAATTTACCATAGAACGTTAAATCAGTCAATATTTTGAGGTTAAGATATCGAGACAAAGTCGTTTTTCGGAACCGAACCTCAAAACTGGCTGGTTCCGATTAATTTTTTTTGTTGACTGAAAATGTTATTTAAAGAGCCGGTTATTAACAACACAACAATAGTTATACCGTGTATTTAAATATCAATAATCCTTCGAGCGCTGAACAAGTTTCTGTGATTTTCTCTAGTGCTCAAAATTTTTCATCGAAGGGACGAGTGATTATCAAAAAAAGGAAATTTAATCAAATATCGAAATCGGTAAGTACTCAGTAGATTTTAAATGTACAATTAAAGTTAAGCCATTCTTTGTGTTGGAATTTTCTTTTAGGAAAAAACTATAAGTTGGTAAAACAATTTTTTATAGGAGGAATAAATGCAAAGAAAGTAAGTTACAGAAACGAATTATTAAATTTTTTAAAAATATTTCTGTTATGTAACGTAGATGTAACACCTTGACCTTGAAAACCTTCAAAAATGCTTCTCTCTTTGTAGAAATTTCATCCATTTTGGTTAAAAATTCAACTGTTTAGTTAAAA